>CATNWA010017176.1:150000-295000 GCA_951230385.1 Staurois parvus | reverse complement strand
GGAAGAAAGGAAAGAAAAAGAAAAGAAAAAAGGAATGGAGGAGGGTGGAAAGGAAACAAAGATAGGAAGAAGGAAAGTAAAAAAGGAAGAGAGGAGAGGATGCAGAAAGAAAAGAAAGGAGGAAGGGATTGAGGAAGAAAAGGGAAGGAAAGGAAAGGAAAGGAAAGGAAAGGAAAGGGGGGGAGGGAGGGAGGAAAAAAAGAAAAGGATAAAGGAAGGGAAGGAAGGAAAGAAAGGAAAGGAAGGAAGAGAAAGAAATGGAAGGAATGGAAAGAGAAGGAAAGGAGAAAGAAAGAAGTAAAGAAAACAAAAGGAACTGTGGTGCATGCTCAGTGCGGTGTACACCGTGATCTTACAGAGAACAATGTAGCGCAAAGGCACAGAGAAGACACCAGAAAAAAAACAGATACAAGACAATTTCAGGCGATGGAGCAACAAGCAGGAACTCGGCACTCCTGGAGCACCAAAGCCCTTTCCTATTTCCCCTTTCAGAGCTCTGCTTCCTGTACAGTCCATGGGAATAGTCACCCTGATGGAAGTGTAAGTCGGGAACCCACCTTGCAGGCCATGGCAGAGCTTCCCTAAGTGTAATGACAGCGATGTGAGGACAGATTCGTCAGCCTTGAAAGACTTCTCACAAAACGATTTCACCAGCGGGAGGACAACCTGACTCCGGTCATCTGGAGGGACACAACAGGCTTAGGAGGTCCTGTCATACAGTTTTGAAAGATCTTACACATCGAACATTAATGAAGAGAAAAAAATGTATTATACACTATATTAAAATGACAATATTAAGTGCTTATACGCTAATGTCAGTTCCTATGTATAATGACAGGTGTGCTGGATAGTATATGTACAGAGAAGGAGGAGGAAAGGCGCCTCTAAGTATAGCCGTAAAACTCATTTATTGCCCATAATGAAGAGCAATGTACAAGAGGATGGATAGAATCAGGCACACCAATAATCTGTCACGGGGAGTCCGCCACGGCGAGCAACATAATGTGTGGTTTGTGGATCATCATCTGTTAGACGCATTTCTGCTGAATTTGTTGTTGTATTCTGTCTCTCAGTGTTACACCGAACATTCCATTGTTAGACCGATTGTTTCTGTGTGAGGGGCGAACATTCCATTGTTAGACCGATCGTTTCTGTGTGAGGGGCGAACATTCCATTGTTAGACCGATCGTTTCTGTGTGAGGGGCGAACATTCCATTGTTAGACCGATCGTTTCTGTGTGAGGGGCGAACATTCCATTGTTAGACCGATCATTTCTGTGTGAGGGGCGAACATTCCATTGTTAGACCGATCATTTCTGTGTGAGGGGCGAACATTCCATTGTTAGACCGATCATTTCTGTGTGAGGGGCGAACATTCCATTGTTAGACCGATTGTTTCTGTGTGAGGGGCGAACATTCCATTGTTAGACCGATCATTTCTGTGTGAGGGGCGAACATTCCATTGTTAGACCAATCGTTTCTGTGTGAGGGCGAATATTCCATTGTTAGACCGATCATTTCTGTGTGAGGGGCGAATATTCCATTGTTAGACCGATCATTTCTGTGTGAGGGGCGAACATTCCATTGTTAGACCGATCATTTCTGTGTGAGGGGCGAACATTCAGCATCAGCCGGGGAGCAAATACACATTTCCTGCACTGTATTCCGCGGTGCACAGCGAAGTTACAGAGAGAGAAACGGAAGGCACGGCTCCAGCTGCAGCCAGGAGATGCTTGTATGTCAATGAACTGCCATGTTCACCCTGATTGGCTATCATAGTGATCACATGATCGGGAATCAATCAGACCGATTCCTGATCGCAAGACAGAATGAGAGGCGCGCTCCTAGTTCTCAGGGGACGCGTCATTTACATTCTCACAGCCCTTTGCCTAGGCTGGAGAAAAGGCACTGAATATACACAGCTACAGTCTACACATACCGTGATCGAACATAACCAGCCTACACATACCGTGATCGAACATAACCAGTCTGCACATACCGTGATCGAACATAACCAGTCTACACATACCGTGATCGAACATAACCAGTCTACACATACCGTGATCGAACATAACCAGTCTACGCATACCGTGATCGAACATAACCAGCCTACACATACCGTGATCGAACATAACCAGTCTACACATACCGTGATCGAACATAACCAGTCTACGCATACCGTGATCGAACATAACCAGCCTACACATACCGTGATCGAACATAACCAGTCTACACATACCGTGATCGAACATAACCAGCCTACACATACCGTGATCGAACATAACCAGCCTACACATACTGTGATCGAACATAACCAGTCTACACATACCGTGATCGAACATAACCAGTCTACGCATACCGTGATCGAACATAACCAGTCTACACATACCGTGATCGAACATAACCAGTCTACGCATACCGTGATCGAACATAACCAGTCTACGCATACTGTGATCGAACATAACCAGTCTACGCATACCATGATCGAACATAACCAGTCTACACATACTGTGATCGAACATAACCAGTCTACACATACCGTGATCGAACATAACCAGTCCGCACATACCGTGATCGAACATAACCAGTCTACACATACTGTGATCGAACATAACCAGTCTACACATACCGTGATCGAACATAACCAGTCCGCACATACCGTGATCGAACATAACCAGTCTACGCATACCGTGATCGAACATAACCAGTCTACGCATACCGTGATCGAACATAACCAGTCTACGCATACCGTGATCGAACATAACCAGTCTACGCATACCGTGATCGAACATAACCAGTCTACACATACTGTGATCGAATATAACCAGTCCGCACATACCGTGATCGAATATAACCAGTCTACACATACCGTGATCGAATATAACCAGTCTACACATACCGTGATCGAATATAACCAGTCTACACATACCGTGATCGAATATAACCAGTCTACACATACCGTGATCGAACATAACCAGTCTACGCATACCGTGATCGAACATAACCAGTCTACACATACTGTGATCGAATATAACCAGTCCGCACATACCGTGATCGAATATAACCAGTCTACACATACCGTGATCGAATATAACCAGTCTACACATACCGTGATCGAATATAACCAGTCTACACATACCGTGATCGAATATAACCAGTCTACACATACCGTGATCGAATATAACCAGTCCGCACATACCGTGATCGAATATAACCAGTCTACACATACCGTGATCGAACATAACCAGCAGATTGACCAGTGTCTCGAAGGCTGACAGTCGCACGCTGCTCCCCTCATCCCTCGCCAGTTCCACCAGCTCGGGGAGGATGGCTGATTTTGTTAATTCTGTCCTGCAACAAAGAATAATGACACATGAATATCATCTGGAGGGATGCAGAAGACACAAATCACCGAATTACATTGTCAGGACAGGTTCTCTTAATAAGCCAAACTGATACTGTACTTACCCTGCCTGTCCATCAGGGGGAGCTCTAATCAAGGGTTCTCACCATCCCTGTACTGAGTTCCCAGGTCTGCACACCCGCTGTGCCCATTATGAGGGTTCCCACCATCCCTGTGCTGTGTTCCCGGGTCTGTACACCCGCTATGCCCATTATGAGGGGTTCCCACCATCCCTGTGCTGTGTTCCCGGGTCTGTACACCCGCTATGCCCATTATGAGGGGTTCCCACCATCCCTGTGCTGTGTTCCCGGGTCTGTACACCCGCTATGCCCATTATGAGGGGTTCCCACCATCCCTGTGCTGAGTTCCCGGGTCTGTACACCCGCTATGCCCATTATGAGGGGTTTCCACCATCCCTGTGCTTAATTCCCCGGTCTGCACACCCGCTGTGCCCAATATGAGGGGTTCCCACCATCCCTGTGCTGAGTTCCCGGGTCTGTACACCCGCTGTGCCCATTATGAGGGTTCCCACCATCCCTGTGCTGAGTTCCCGGGTCTGTACACCCGCTGTGCCCATTATGAGGGGTTCCCACCATCCCTGTGCTGAGTTCCCGGGTCTGTACACCCGCTATGCCCATTATGAGGGGTTCCCACCATCCCTGTGCTGTGTTCCCGGGTCTGTACACCCACTGTGCCCATTATGAGGGGTTCCCACCATCCCTGTGCTGTGTTCCCGGGTCTGTACACCCGCTATGCCCATTATGAGGGGTTCCCACCATCCCTGTGCTGTGTTCCCGGGTCTGTACACCCGCTATGCCCATTATGAGGGGTTCCCACCATCCCTGTGCTGTGTTTCCCGGGTCTGTACACCCGCTATGCCCATTATGAGGGGTTCCCACCATCCCTGTGCTGAGTTCCCGGGTCTGTACACCCACTATGCCCATTATGAGGGGTTCCCACCATCCCTGTGCTGTGTTCCCGGGTCTGTACACCCGCTATGCCCATTATGAGGGGTTCCCACCATCCCTGTGCTGTGTTCCCGGGTCTGTACACTCGCTATGCCCATTATGAGGGGTTCCCACCATCCCTGTGCTGTGTTCCCGGGTCTGTACACCCGCTATGCCCATTATGAGGGGTTCCCACCATCCCTGTGCTGAGTTCCCGGGTCTGTACACCCGCTATGCCCATTATGAGGGGTTCCCACCATCCCTGTGCTGTGTTCCCGGGTCTGTACACCCGCTATGCCCATTATGAGGGGTTCCCACCATCCCTGTGCTGAGTTCCCGGGTCTGTACACACAGCATAGGAGTGCGTACTTTTCCCTCCGGAGTTCCCCTATAATCTCTCTCCCGCATGGCAGGGAACATTGCGATAACCTTCGATATGAATTATATTAGGTGGTCATCTGGCGGGCGGTCGGGGCGCCGCACTACGAAGGTGAACGATTTAGTCATCACGCGGAGAGCAGATGCGGCCATTGTTCCTCGCCTATTGAAGAGACGCTCGGCGGTGACTCAGCGAAGGAGACGGCGAGCGCTGAGCACAAGGCGCCATTTCCACGTTCGTCTGCCGGTGACATTTCCCCCGTCGGTGTGTCATTGTTAGCATCTTTTCATGATTCCTGACGCGACTGCACCCCCGTATCTGCCGCTTGTGGGGGCTTCGGGAACACGAGAACGCCCCCGCAGAGGGCACCCGCTATACTATTGTGTACGGATCGTTCTGAAGTGTCTGATGGAGGCGTACTTGTGGGCTGAAAGAGTGCAGGGGAAAGGGGGGGGCACAGCGAGGGGGGGGGGGGAGCGAGGGGGGGGGGGGGAGCAAGGGGGGGGAGCGGGCTGAGGGGGCCGCGGTCAACCTGACAAACACGAATCCCACACACGGCGAGAAAGACAATTCTCAGGAATTACATTGTATCCACAGACAGAACTTTTCTTGTAGCTTTGGATGCAGAAGGGAGGAATGAGAACCCCTGGCGGGTTTTGGGGCCCATTCACATTGTCGCATTTTATGTGCGCTACAACCCAAGATCGCAGCGTGACGACTAATCTACGGCGAGCCCATTCACAACATCGCACTACCCTTCAATCACACTTAGAGCTTTGTAAATGTGCGCAAAATCACACCGCGCATATGTACTTTATTTAAAATTGGGCACCGCAATTGGAGACCAGTGACATCACCGCGAGTGCAGCCTATCCAATCACTAGAGAGCGGTGACATCACTGAGAATGCAGCCTATCCATTCACTAGAGAGCGGTGACATCACTGAGAATGCAGCCTATCCATTCACTAGAGAGCGGTGACATCACCGAGAATGCAGCCTATCCAATCACTAGAAAGCGGTGACATCACTGAGAATGCAGCCTATCCAATCACTAGAGAGCAGTGACATCACTGAGAATGCAGCCTATCCATTCACTAGAGAGCGGTGACATCACCGCGAGAATGCAGCCCATCCATTCACTAGAGAGCGGTGACATCACTGAGAATGCAGCCTATCCATTCACTAGAGAGCGGTGACATCACCGAGAATGCAGCCTATCCATTCACTAGAGAGCGGTGACATCACTGAGAACGCAGCCTATCCAATCACTAGAGAGCGGTGACATCACTGAGAATGCAGCCTATCCATTCACTAGAGCGGTGACATCACCGCGAGAATGCAGCCCATCCATTCACTAGAGAGCGGTGACATCACCGCGAGAATGCAGCCCATCCATTCACTAGAGAGCGGTGACATCACCGCGAGAATGCAGCCCATCCATTCACTAGAGAGCGGTGACATCACCGCGAGAATGCAGCCCATCCATTCACTAGAGAGCGGTGACATCACTGAGAATGCAGCCCATCCATTCACTAGAGAGCGGTGACATCACTGAGAATGCAGCCTATCCATTCACTAGAGAGCGGTGACATCACTGAGAATGCAGCCTATCCATTCACTAGAGAGCGGTGACATCACTGAAACACCAACAACTGTAAGCATGCAAATAACCAGACACCTTAACCCCTCCCCCTCCTTCCTGACCAGGCCATTTTTTGTGTTACGGAGCTGCGTTACTTTGACAATTGCGCGGTCATGCAACGCTGCACCCACATGACATTTACATGCTTTTTCCCCAGGAATTGAGCTTTCTTTCGGTGGTATTTGATCGCCTCTGAGGTTTTTATTTTTTTAAGAAAAAAAATAAATATTTCGGACTTTTTGCTATTAAAGATGTCCTGTAAAAAAATGTTAAAAAAATCAAATTCCGTCAAAAATTTCGGCCAAAATGTATTCTACTCCAATCCGTGTAAATTAATTGGTGTACGTGAAAGTTATAGCGTCTACAAATGGCGGGATATATACTGGGATTTTTTTCTACTAGTAATGGCGGCGATCAGCAACTTATAGCGGAACTGCGGCGGACATTCTGACACTGGGGGGAGGGGAACTGACTTGGTGTCACTGACATCCCCAGTGACACCAATACAGTGATCAGTCCTAAAAAAAAGCCCGACACTGTACTAATGGCACTGGGCAGGAAGGGGTTAATGTGAGGGGCGATCAAAGGGTTAACTGTGTGCTGGGAGTGACAGTATGTTAAATAAATAAATAAATGATATAAACAAATAAAATAAAAATGTAAACATTTTTTTTTAAAAATTATAATTTTTGGTTATAAACCATTTTGTTTTTTTTACTAAAAAGATAACTGAATACATTTTGGCCAAGATTTATGATGAAATATTATTTATTTGCAAAATTTTATAAGAAAAACACCTTTTTTCAAAATGTTTGAACTTTTTCATTTACGTAGCAAAAAAAAATAAAAATCCCAGCGGTGAATAAATAACAAAAAAATGTTTTATCTGTCTCAAAAAAATGATAAAAATTCATACGGGTACAGTGTTGCATGACCGCGCAATTGTCATTCAAAGTGTGATAGCGCTGAAAGCTGAAAATTGGCCTGGAAGGGGGGGAAAGTGTCCGGACTGGGAAGGGGGGAAAGTGTCCGGACCGGGAAGGGGGGGAAAGTGTCATAACAGGAAGGGGGTGAAAGTGTCCGGACTGGAACGGGGGGAAAGTGTCCGGACTGGAAGGGGGGGGGAAAGTGTCCGGACTGGAAGGTGGTGAAAGTGTCCGGACTGGAAGGGGGGGAAAGTGTCCGGACTGGAAGGGGGGGAAAGTGTCCGGACTAGAAGGGGGGGAAAGTGTCCGGACTGGAAGGGGGGGGAAAGTGTCCGGACTGGAAGGGGGGGGGGAAAGTGTCCGGACTGGAAGGTGGTGAAAGTGTCCGGACTGGAAGGGGGGGGGGGAGTGTCCGGACTGGAAGGGGGGGAAAGTGTCCGGACTGGAAGGGGGCGGGAAAGTGTCCGGACTGGAAGGTGGTGAAAGTGTCCGGACTGGAAGGGGGGTGAAAGTGTCCGGACTGGAAGGTGGTGAAAGTGTCCGGACTGGAAGGGGGGGAAAGTGTCCGGACTGGAAGGGGGTGAAAGTGTCCGGACTGGAAGGGGGGGAAAGTGTCCGGACTGTAAGGGGGTGAAAGTGTCCGGACTGGAAGGGGGGGAAAGTGTCCGGACTGGAAGGGGGTGAACTGAAAGTGTCCGGACTGGAAGGGGGTGAAAGTGTCCGGACTGGAAGGGGGGGAAAGTGTCCGGACTGTAAGGGGGTGAAAGTGTCCGGACTGGAAGGGGGGGAAAGTGTCCGGACTGGAAGGGGGGTGAAAGTGTCCGGACTGGAAGGGGGGTGAAAGTGTCTGGACTGGAAGGGGGTGAAAGTGTCTGGACTGGAAGGTGGGGGGGAAAGTGTCCGGACTGGAAGGTGGGGAAAGTGTCCGGACTGGAAGGGGGGGGGGGGGGGGAGTGTCCGGACTGGAAGGGGGGGGGGGGGGGGAGTCCGGACTGGAAGGGGGGGAAAGTGTCCGGACTGGAAGGGGGGGGGGGGAGTGTCCGGACTGGAAGGGGGGGAAAGTGTCCGGACTGGAAGTGGGGGGGGGGGGGTGTGTCCGGACTGGAAGGGGGGGGAGTGTCCGGACTGGAAGGGGGGGAAAGTGTCCGGACTGGAAGTGGGGGGGGGGGGGGGGTGTCCGGACTGGAAGGGGGGGGAGTGTCCGGACTGGAAGGGGTTAAGCGGTTAAAAAAAAACACTTTACCCCGAGATCTATACAAGGGAATGGACGATGTTTCGGGGATTCTTCTGTATTTCTCTCCTTTAGCTCGGCATTCTGGGAATTACCTAATTATATAAGGCTGACAACTCGAATATTTCCTGAGGACATCGACTTCCTTTCAAGAAAACTTCATCACATTCATTCCACAAGAGATTCGATTGATGACAGAAGTAGCGCAGTTTGCCGTAGGAAGTCGATCGTCGTACAGCAGAATATATCAGTGAACAGAATGGCGCCATGACAAGTCCCCCACAGACCACCCGCCCGTGTCAGATAGTATTGAGGCATCAAGATTCATTTGATGAAGCATGTGGATGTACGCTGGCTCACTGGGCTCCCTGGAGGAATTTAGATTGTCAGCTCTTGTGATATACGGTAAATTCACGGGGTGTGGGACATCAATGGAAAAACTGCCCATGAATTTATCACAACTGCCATTGGGTTTGTTCCTTCCAATTGGCTGCTGAGAGTGAAGAGAGAGACAGGATATTCCCAAATATGGAGGAGCATGTGACTCCGCCCTTTCCTTTTCAAGTGACAGCACCGGTGCTCTGTGATGGGCTGCTCAGACACCCATCACTGTCACATGGGGGGGGGGGGGGGGTTGCAGCCCTGCGTAAGATCTTGACACAAAATGAACCTCATCCAAAAAGTTACAAAAAACAAACAAAATTATCACGCCAACATTGCTGAGCTTGTGTCATCTCTCGTACCAAACCGCGGACCTGAAGAGAGTCCACCCTGATCTTCTGCTCCGATCCGATATATCCATTCCCCCGAACAGCCGGGGTCAGGCTTGGAGACCAGTAGCAGTAGAGACTCCCACCAACCAGCAGGCTCACCCGAGGTGCGGAGTCCAAGCACTAACCGATGTTCCCCAGAGCTAGAGCTCCTGATGGTGGGGATAGATTTTTCTGTGTATTAGTACCAGGTTGCGGTCCTCAGGATCTCCCCACCAGGAGGGGTGCAGGCTGGGGTCCAGTAGCAGATACAGCAGGTAGGGATCAAGCAGAAGCGTAGTAAGTAAACAAGCCAAAGGGTGGGGACAACTGGTTGCCCATTGGGATCAAGAGGAAACGTACGAGGAACAAGCCAAAGGTCGGTATCAAGTGGTCCCAGGTTGAGATCAAGCAGAGGCACAGTAGAAGAACAAGCCAAAGGTCAATAATGAGTGGTCCTAGGTTGGGATCAAGCAGAGGCACAGTAGAAGAACAAGCCAAAGGTCAATAATGAGTGGTCCTAGGTTGGGATCAAGCAGAGGCACAGTAGAAGAACAAGCCAAAGGTCAATAATGAGTGGTCCCAGGTTGGGATCAAGCAGAGGCACAGTAGAAGAACAAGCCAAAGGTCAATAATGAGTGGTCCTAGGTTGGGATCAAGCAAAGGCACAGTAGAAGAACAAGCCAAAGGTCAGTAATGAGTGGTCCTAGGTTGGGATCAAGCAGAGGCACAGTAGAAGAACAAGCCAAAGGTCAATAATGAGTGGTCCTAGGTTGGGATCAAGCAAAGGCACAGTAGAAGAACAAGCCAAAGGTCAATAATGAGTGGTCCTAGGTTGGGATCAAGCAGAGGCACAGTAGAAGAACAAGCCAAAAGTTGGTAATGAGTGGTCCCAGGTTGGGATCCAGCTGAAGCACAGTAGAAGAACAAGCCAAAGGTCAGTAACAAGAGGTCCTCGGTTGGGATCAAGCAGAGGCACAGTAGAACAAGCCAAAGGTCGGTGACGAGTGGGAGCCAAGATACAGATGGCAGTAGGAGAGTGAAGAGCCAGACAGACATCACCTGGATATAATAATCTGGCAAACAGGAAGTACAAAGGCATGGCTTAAATAGGAAGTTCAAGGGAGGAGCAAAGGGTTCAAGGTTCACCAGAAAGACACAAGGCAAGATTGTCTATGGAATCAAGCAGGGAGCTGGCCAGCATTTCAGGTGGCTCAGCAAGAAGAGATACTGCCAGACACAGCAGAGGTCGCAGGTTCAGATCCAGGTCCTGACACAGTGAATGTGGCGAAATCCACTTTTGCACAATCCATTTTCTACCCAAGAGCAATGTGCTACTAAGCCCCAGTCTCAGATTCACGTGATGTTCTAGAACCTCTCTACGCCCCCAAATACTCGTGTGGATCGCATGCAACCTCTCTACGCCCCCAAATACTCGTGTGGATCGCATGCAACCTCTCTATGCCCCCAAATACTCGTGTGGATCGCATGCAACCTCTCTACGCCCCCAAATACTCGTGTGGATCGCATGCAACCTCTCTATGCCCCCAAATACTCGTGTGGATCGCACGCAACATTTGAATACAGTATTGACGTGTTGAATAACATCTCTCCGATATACACTTCCAGATCCTTCCGTGTGAAGACGCTCGGCTTACCCTATGCCTTGGGCGATGTATTCAAGTTGGCGGCACATACAAGAACGAACTTCGTATTCCACGTCCTGACACAGGGACTCCACTAGGGGGAGGATGTCTCGCTTTACTCTGCAATACACAAGTCACATGCTGCTCTGAAGATTATTATTATTATACAGGATTTATGGCGCCAACAGTGTGCTCAGCGCTGTACAATATAACAGGAGACAATACAGCAACAATACAGATCAATACAAGAGGGATAGGAGGGCCCTGATCCTGGGAGCTTACAATCTAGGAGGGAGGGCCCTGATCCTGGGAGCTTACAATCTAGGAGGGAGGGCCCTGATCCTGGGAGCTTACAATCTAAGAGGGAGGGCCCTGATCCTGGGAGCTTACAATCTAAGAGGGAGGGCCCTGATCCTGGGAGCTTACAATCTAGGAGGGAGGGGCTAGTGGTACAAAAGGTAGTAACTGTGGGGGATGGACTGGTGGGAGGAATAGAAGATTCCATCATTAGCTGAGGGCAGGATAGGCTTCCCTGAAGAGATCGATTTTCAGAGATCGCCTAAAAGTGAGCAGAGTAGGCGATAGTCTGATGGATTGGGGTAGAGAGTTCCAGAAGATGGGGGAAGCTCTGGAGAAGTCCTGGAGACGAGCATGGGAGGAGGAGACAAGGGAGCCAGAGAGCAGGAGGTCGTGCGAGGAGTGAAGAGGACGGTTTGGGTGATATTTGGAGACAAGATTGGTGATGTAATTTGCAGAAGATACAAAAGAAACACAAATCCGGCTATTTGGGAGGCTATTCTCTTCTAGGGGCCACTATCCTATTGACATCAATGATTTGGCGGGGGGGATTCTCTTCTGGGGGCCACTATCCCACTTACACCAATGATTTGGGAGGCTATTCTGCTCTGGGGGCCACTATCCCACTGACACCAATGATTTGGGAGGCTATTCTCTTCTGGGGGCCACTATCCCACTGACACCAATGATTTGGGAGGCTATTCTCTTCTAGGGGCCACTATCCCACTGACACCAATGATTTGGGAGGCTATTCTGCTCTGGGGGCCACTATCCCACTGACACCAATTATTTGGGAGGCTATTCTCTTCTGGGGGCCACTATCCCACTGACACCAATGATTTGGGAGGCTATTCTGCTCTGGGGGCCACTATCCCACTGACACCAATGATTTGGGAGGCTATTCTCTTCTGGGGGCCACTATCCCACTGACACCAATGATTTGGGAGGCTATTCTCTTCTGGGGGCCACTATCCCACTGACACCAATGATTTGGGAGGCTATTCTGCTCTGGGAGCCACTATCCCACTGACACCAATGATTTGGGAGGCTATTCTGCTCTGGGGGCCACTATCCCACTGACACCAATGATTTGGGAGGCTATTCTCTTCTGGGGGCCACTATCCCACTGACACCAATGATTTGGGAGGCTATTCTCTTCCAGGGGCCACTATCCCACTGACACCAATGATTTGGGAGGCTATTCTGCTCTGGGGGCCACTATCCCACTGACACCAATGATTTGGGAGGCTATTCTCTTCTGGGGGCCACTATCCCACTGACACCAATGATTTGGGAGGCTATTCTGCTCTGGGGGCCACTATCCCACTGACACCAATGATTTGCGCCTGGAGTTCAGCTCCCCAGTACAGTATGGTGTCCATCCGTTCCCGGAATGGCACTGTGCCGCTGTACTTACATGTGAGACTCGAACTTGTTGGCTATTTTCCCGAGAATCTTGCAGCTGGTGAGGCGGGACTGTAACGTCTGGGACAGCTGTGCTTTGGATACAAGAGGGTTCAAAATCTGAAAAGTAACAGAATGAACAGCGACTTACCATGATTTATATACAACATGAACATTCAGAAGCACCCAGAATGTCCCAAAGTACGACCGATACTCATGTGTGTGTGCGAATAGCCCGGCCAGGTGTTCCCAACTCCACCCACTGCCAGTTACCCCGGACATGTGACCAGAGGCCGGGGTCTCATCCAATAATATGTCTGATAATAATGCAGAATAAAGGGACAATACTGAACCCTGATTGGGGGGTTTCCATCTTTGTTCTGTTGGGGAGATTTTTCCTTACTTCCTGTCCTACAGAATGAACAGGAAATGAGATGGAAACTGTTAAAGAGAAGGTAAACTGCGATTCTGTTTTTACGTGGGTCTCTTCTGGGGGCCACTATCCCACTGACACCAATGATTTGGGAGGATGTTCTCCTGTGTGGGGCCACTATCCCACTGACACCAATGATTTGGGAAGCTATTCTCTTCTGGGGGCCACTATCCTACTGACACCAAAGATTTGGGACGCTATTCTCTTCTGGGGGCCACTATCCTACTGACAGCAAAGATTTGGGACGCTATTCTCTTCTGGGGGCCACTATCCCACTGACACCAAAGATTTGGGAAGCTATTCTCTTCTGGGGGCCACTATCCCACTAACACCAAAGATTTGGGAAGCTATTCTCTTCTGGGGGCCACTATCCTACTGACACCAATGATTTTGGGGGATATTCTCTTCTAGGGGCCACTATCCCACTGACACCAAAGATTTGGGACGCTATTCTCTTCTGGGGGCCACTGTTCTACTGAAACCAATGATTTTGGGGGATATTCTCTTCTAGGGGCCACTATCCCACTGACAACAATGATTGGGAAGCTATTCTCTTCTGGGTGCCACTATTCCAATGACACCAACGATTTGGGACGCTATTCTCTTCTGGGTGCCACTATTCCAATGACACCAATGATTTTGCGCAGGGGCCATTCTCTTCTGGGGGGGGGGGGCACTATCCCACTCACACCAATGATTTGGAGGCTATTCTCACCTGTTGGCCATAGTCCCACTGACACCGATGATTTGAGGCTGTTCTCTGTGGGGGGGCCACTATCCCACTGACAGCAATGATCTGGGGAGCCGTTCTTTCCTGGGGGGCCACCATCCTACTGACACCAATGATTTGAGGCTGTTCTATTCTGGGGGCTACTACCCCACTAACATCAATGATTTGGGAGGTTATTCTGTTCTGGGGGCCACTATTCTACTGACACAAATGATCTGGAGGGACGGGCTATTCTATTTTGGGGGCCACTATCCTACTGATTTGGGTGGGGGCTATTCTGTTCTGGGGGCCACTATCCCACCGAAACTAAAGATTTGGGAGGCTATTCTCCACTGAGAGCCACTATTCTACTGACACCAATGATTGGGGGGGGCTATTCTATTCTGGGGATCACTATCTTGATTTGGGAGGGGGCTATTATGTTCTGGGGGGCCACTATCCCACTGAAACCAAAGATTTGTGAGGCTATTCTCTTCTGGGGGCCACTATTCTACTGACACCAATGATTTGAGACTGTTCTCTTCTGGGGGCCACTATCACCAATGATTTGGGAGTCTATTTTATTCTGGGGGCCACTATCATACTGATTTGGAGGGGGAGCTATTGTCTTCTGGGGGGCCACTATCCCGCTGACACCAAAGATTTGGGAGGTTATTCTCTTCTGGGGGCCACTATTCTACTGACACCAATGATTGGAGGGGGCTATTCTATTCTGGGGGTCACTATCCTACTGATTTGGGGGGGCTATTCTGTTCTGGGGGTCACTATCCCACTGACACCAATGATTTGGGAGGCTATTCTGTTCTGGGGGCCACAATACCACTGACACCAATGATTTGGGAGGCTATTCTGTTCTGGGGGCCACAATACCACTGACACCAATGATTTGGGAGGCTATTCTGTTCTGGGGGCCACAATACCACTGACACCAATCATTTGGGAGGATATTCTCTTCTGGGGGTCACTATCCCACTGTCACCAATGATCTGGGAGGTTATTCTCTTCTGGGGGCCACTATTCTACTGACACCAATGGTTTGAGGCTATTCTCTTCTGGGGGCCACAATCCCACTGACACCAATGATTTGGGAGGCTATTCTCTTCTGGGGGCCACAATCCCACTGACACCAATGGTTTGAGGCTATTCTCTTCTGGGGGCCACAATCCGCTGACACCAATGATTTGGGGGCTATTCTCCCTTTGTAATATATTTTATATACATAGTTTGCACTCCCATACTTTAATTTTATGGGTATAAACTTTTTTTTTCTGTTGGGGCATGAAAGGTTCTGGAATTTCTGGGGCCCCGCTCCGTCTAAGGCAAGGAACCTCAGCTCTAAGGGGCCCCCTATGTAGCGGTGGGGGCTGTCTCTGTTACCTACCAGCAGGACCTCTTACACAGGAGGTGGTATCTCGGGGGCCCCGGCAGCGTTCTGCAGAGGCCACTCGAGGATATCTGTCCCGGGCCGGGCCCTTGGCAGTCTACTCGCTGTCAGCAGAAGAAATACCGCGTCTGCATGGAGTCAGCGCACAGAGCCCGCTGTGTTCTATCAGCCATGGAGACTCCTGGATCTGCCAGTTACCAAGGAGCCGGACACCACCGTACTGAAATTGGGGCCCCCCAGTGCCAACTTTACAGACATAATTCACTTGGAGAAAAGCTTGGGGCCCCCCGCTCCGACAATATGCATAATGGCAGCAGATTAAAGGGGAACTCTAGTTTGATCTGAACATTTGTCCCTGTGTGTGTCCAGGCAGAGATGGCTTTCATTACCTCGTGTCTGATGGTCTCCTTTGGCAAGACGTCTATGACGGCGAGGAGGGTGTCCAGCCACGCGTTGCTCACACCTGCCACAGAAACATCCAATCAGAAACCATCGTTGTATATCATCCGTACATTCCGTCATGGAACGCGTCAGCCAAGAGCACCTGTCACCTTCACAGTGACAGGACGGGTGGAGATCATGTTCCTGGATGGGCTGCTGTCTACCTGAACGTCAGGAGATTCCCATGTACCTCCATGGTGGGGATGACTGTTCTGCGTCCACCTTGTTGTAGACCCAGCGATGTCACAGTTGCCCATTTATTACCTTTGTATTCCCATCAGTATCCAGTTCTTACCAAAGTGTGGTTGTGATTGCCCATGTATTGCCATTGTTGCCTATTTATTGCCCATGTATTGCCATTGTTGCCTATTGATTGCCCATGTATTGCCATTGTTGCCTATTTATTGCCCATGTATTGCCATTGTTGCCTATTGATTGCCCATGTATTGCCATTGTTGCCTATTTGTTGCCCATGTATTGCCATTGTTGCCTATTTATTGCCCATGTATTGCCACCATTGCCCTTTCGTTGGAAAAAAAAAATCTACTGACTGTGTATTTGCTGCCCATGTATTGTCACAGTTGCCCATTTGTTGCCTGTGTAAACCTCAAGATCATTTATTATTGTTTCTCAATGAATGCAAAGGGTTGTCTGGTTGGAGGAGGTGGAGAGGTGGGGATACCATACTTTCCACCTTGTCCAATCAGAGAATGCTTCGCATTCATTCGGAAAATGCAAAAACATTCTCTGAATGGTGCCTATACTGATCGACCGGCCCCCTGTGTTCACAATGCAGCAGGCCAATCACAGAGCACGGAACCCCAAAGCCAGAGGAGATCACTGGAATAGTGGTGTAGCAAAGGTATAGGTGTAATGTAGCAGCATCGGTGTAGAAGTCATGTAGTAGCAGTGTATTAGCACTACTAAACCTCTGCTACACCACTATTACACCACTACTACACCACTATAACTACACTACACCACTATTACACCTACTAAACCTCTACTACACCACTATTACACCACTACTACACCACTATTACACCGCTACTGCACCACTATTACACCACTATTACACCACTACTACACCACTATTACACCGCTACTGCACCACTATTACACCACTATTACACCACTACTAAACCCTCTACTACACCACTATTACACCGCTACTACACCACTATTACACCGCTACTACACCACTATAACACCACTATAACACCACTATAACACCACTATAACACCACTATAACACCACTATAACACCACTATAACTACACTAATACCCCACTACTATACCACGATAACATCACTACTACACCACTACTACACCATTACTCCAGTGAAGTCGACCGCTGGGTGTGGGCGTCATTCAAGGAATGCTTTGCATTTTCTCGATGAATGCAAACCATTCTTTGATTGGATTGGACAAGGTGGAGAGCATGATGTCACCACCCTGCTTCTGCACCTCATCCAATCAGAGAATGTTTTGCATTCATTGGGAATATGCAAAGAGATCTCTGAATGATGCCCATGCCGAGTGGCCAACCTCCTGTGTTCACAATGCAGCAGGGCAGCCAGAAGCACGTGGAGATCACTGTAGTAGGGGGTGTAGTAGGGGTGTAGTAGGGGTGTAGTAGGGGTGTAGTAGGGGTAAAGTAGGGGTGTAGTAGGGGTGTAGTAGGGGGTGTAGTAGGGGGTGTAGTAGGGGTGTAGTAGGGGTGTAGTAGGGGTGTAGTAGGGGGTGTAGTAGGGGTGTAGTAGGGGTGAAGTAGGGGTGTAGTAGGGGTGTAGTAGGGGGTGTAGTAGGGGTGTAGTAGGGGTGAAGTAGGGGTGTAGTAGGGGTGTAGTAGGGGTGTAGTAGTGGTGTAGTAGCAGTGTATTAACAATGTCTACCTTAGTGACTTCCAGCTTCTGGAGGGAAGTAACAGGTATGGTATATACATAGTTGCTCCAAGCTGGAACAATGTAACAATAGCCAACCCTGGAATTGTTCTTCATACCCTGTAGGATTGACACGTCCCGCCTCATGTAGGTGGTCAGGGGGCGCATGGGTGTGGTGTATGATATTCAGCTGGAGAAACCAATCATTGCCAGCTGCTGAGACTAAAGTATGACGAGTTTCTTCCATGTACGTCCCATTGTATGAACTCTGGTCCCATTGTATGATCTCTGGTCCCACTGTATGGACTCTGGTCCCATTGTATGATCTCTGGTCCCATTGTATGGACTCTGGTCCCATTGTATGGACTCTGGTCCCATTGTATGGACTCTGGTCCCATTGTATGGACTCTGGTCCCATTGTATGATCTCTGGTCCCATTGTATGGACTCTGGTCCCATTGTATGATCTCTGGTCCCACTGTATGGACTCTGGTCCCATTGTATGATCTCTGGTCCCATTGTATGAACTCTGGTCCCATTGTATGATCTCTGGTCCCATTGTATGAACTCTGGTCCCATTGTATGATCTCTGATCCCATTGTATGATCTCTGGTCCCATTGTATGATGTCTGATCCCATTGTATGATCTCTGATCCCATTGTATGATCTCTGGTCCCATTGTATGATCTCTGATCCCATTGTATGATCTCTGGTCCCATTGTATGATCTCTGATCCCATTGTATGATCTCTGATCCCATTGTATGATCTCTGGTCCCATTGTATGATCTCTGGTCCCACTGTATGGACTCTGGTCCCATTGTATGATCTCTGGTCCCATTGTATGAACTCTGGTCCCATTGTATGATCTCTGGTCCCATTGTATGAACTCTGGTCCCATTGTATGATCTCTGATCCCATTGTATGATCTCTGGTCCCATTGTATGATGTCTGATCCCATTGTATGATCTCTGATCCCATTGTATGGACTCTGGTCCCATTGTATGATCTCTGGTCCCATTGTATGATCTCTGATCCCATTGTATGGACTCTGGTCCCATTGTATGATGTCTGATCCCATTGTATGATCTCTGATCCCATTGTATGGACTCTGGTCCCATTGTATGATCTCTGGTCCCATTGTATGAACTCTGGTCCCATTGTATGATCTCTGCGGGGGCCAGACGTACACCTAGTAAGGTCCCATCCGTGACATGAAATGATCATGGATATGGGGATATGGAGGTCATATCCGGTGGCAGTGCGCCCCTCACCCGTGTCTCTGTGTTCCAGATTCTGCAGGATGATCTGCAGGAAGGACAGGCAGTACGAATGGACCGGAACCGACTCCTCTTGTAGGATCGTCAGGAAGGAATAGGCCGCAGTCAGCTGCATCTCCACTCCCGCCACATGGAGGACTTCCTGCGGAGAGAGGACAGCATTGGTATAAAAGCAGATTTGTAGATCAGAACCACCAAACACGAGGATCTCCAGGGTACAAGAAAGCCTGTAAAGGTGAGATCCAACCATGAAGCTGGTGATTGTGGGGCCCCTTGTGGCCCCAACAGTTCTCTAGATCCAAGGTCAGCAACCCATTGATTGCGGGAAGCTGACAAGTAGCTCTCGATCAGGGCTGTGCCGATCCGTCCCCCCAGCCTCCCTTCTCTGGGGGACAGAGAACACCTATTGGGGGGGCAGAGGAAATGGCTATGGGGGAGCAGAGGACACTCCTACTCTGACGAGGGGGGGGGGCTGCAGCAGGGACAATGCTATGGGGGGGCAGAGGACACTACTTCGGGGGGGGGGGGATGGAGAGTACAGTGCTATGGAGGGGGGGGGCCGAGGACACTACTGTGTTTGGGGGGGACAGCTATAATTCAGAGGACAATGATATGGAGGGGGGCGGAGTACACTACTAGGGGGGGGGGTGCAGAGTACAGTGCTATTGAGGAGGGGCAAAGGACACTACTGTGGGGTGGGGTGGGGGGAATGCAGGACAGTGCTACTTTGGGGGGCAGGGGACATTACTGTTGGCAAGGGGGCACAGGACACTACTTTGGGGGCACAGGACACTATTGTGTGTGTGTGTGGGGGACAGAGGATGCTACTGTGTGTGTGGGGGGGGGTGCAGAGGACACTACAGTGTGTGGGGGGTGCAGAAGACACTACAGTGTGTGGAGGGGTGCAGAAGACACTACAGTGTGTGGGGGGTGCAGAAGACACTACAGTGTGTGGGGGGTGCAGAAGACACTACAGTGTGTGGGGGGTGCAGAAGACACTACAGTGTGTGGGGGGGGTGCAGAAGACACTACAGTGTGTGGGGGGGGGTGCAGAAGACACTACAGTGTGTGGGGGGTGCAGAAGACACTACAGTGTGTGAGGGGTGCAGAAGACACTACAGTGTGTGGGGGGTGCAGAAGACACTACAGTGTGTGGGGGGTGCAGAAGACACTACAGTGTGTGGGGGGTGCAGAAGACACTACAGTGTGTGGGGGGGTGCAGAAGACACTACAGTGTGTGGGGGGGTGCAGAAGACACTACAGTGTGTGGGGGGGTGCAGAAGACACTACAGTGTGTGGGGGGTGCAGAAGACACTACAGTGTGTGGGGGGTGCAGAAGACACTACAGTGTGTGGGGGGGTTCAGAGGACACTACAGTGTGTGGGGGGAGTAGAAGACAATACGGTGTGTGTGGGGAGTAAAGGACACTACAGTGTGTGTGGGGGGGGGAGTGCAGAGGACACTACAGTGTGTGTGGGGGGGGTGCAGAGGACACTACAGTGTGTGTGGGGGGGGTGCAGAGGACACTACAGTGTGTGTGTGGGGGGGGGGGGGGGGGGGGTGCAGAGGACACTACAGTGTGTGTGGGGGGGGGGGGTGCAGAGGATACTACAGTGTGTGGGGGAGTGCAGAAGACAGTACGGTGTGTGGGGGGAGTAGAAGACAATACGGTGTGTGGGGGGGGGTGCAGAGGACTCTACAGTGTGTGGGGGGAGTAGAAGACAATACGGTGTGTGGGGGGGGGGGTGCAGAGGACTCTACAGTGTGTATGGGGGGAGTAGAAGACAATACGGTGTGTGTGGGGGGGGGGGGTGCAGAGGACTCTACAGTGTGTGGGGGGAGTAGTAGAAGACAATACGGTGTGTGTGGGGGGTTCAGAGGACACTACAGTGTGTGGGGGGAGTAGAAGACAATACGGTGTGTGGGGGGGGGGGGGGGTGCAGAGGACTCTACAGTGTGTATGGGGGGAGTAGAAGACAATACGGTGTGTGTGGGGGGGGGGGGTGCAGAGGACTCTACAGTGTGTGGGGGGAGTAGAAGACAATACGGTGTGTGTGGGGGGGTTCAGAGGACACTACAGTGTGTGGGGGGAGTAGAAGACAATACGGTGTGTGTGGGGGGGTTCAGAGGACACTACAGTGTGTGGGGGGGGAGTAGAAGAAGACAATACGGTGTGTGTGGGGGGGTGCAGAGGACTCTACAGTGTGTGGGGGGAGTAGAAGACAATACGGTGTGTGGGGGGGGGGGGGGGGTGCAGAGGACTCTACAGTGTGTATGGGGGGGAGTAGAGGACAGTACTATGTGGGAAGGGAAGAGGGTCAGAGAACACTACAGTGGAGGGACAGAGTACATTACTGGGGGGGGGGGTGATGTAAAAGGAGGGCAGAGGATACTACTGTGGGGGGAGCGATTTGAGGCGAGGCAGAAGACACTACTGTGACACTGTGTCCTCTTCATGCTGTCTTTTATTGGGGGCTTGAATTTGTCTTTTTTTTTTAAAAAAAAGGGTGAGTGCAGGGCGCCATGGACCCACCCCAGAGGGGGCACCACCATAGTGCACACTGTATTGAAGCAGACAGTGACAAAGATGTCACCTCATCAGCACTGCTGTCTGAAACATCAAGGACCCCCCACAGCCAGCAGAAGATCTGAGGAGGAAGTGGACCCTGCATGTCGTCTGAGTTACCTAAGGATCTATGGAAACCTAATGGGACCTTGGTCTTTGCTAGAGCACCCCACATGGGATGATGGATGTGAAATAAAATAATGTATGAGCTACAAGTAAAAACGGGGCTCAAGGGGGAAGGAATCCATCTGAGGGCACATTTTGACTTTAGGGCTTGTTCACACCAGCCCACGTGCTAAGTGCATGCATGCTGGTGTACGTTGTGTCTGGGCGATGTGATGCGTTGTTGCAATGCATCACACTGTATACTTTTTTCAACACAGTGTTATGGTGTGAAAACGGCACATGGAAAGCAGTTTTTACTATGTGCCCTTGTGTTGAGCGTTGACTTCTGCTTTGAGACTGCGTGGATCTATGCATTGAGTCTGCGTGGATCTATGATTTGAGACTGTGTGGATCTATGATTTGAGACTGTGTGGATCTATGCTTTGAGACTGCGTGGATCTATGCTTTGAGATTGCGTGGATCTATGCATTGAGTCTGCGTGGATCTATGCTTTGAATCTGCGTCGATCTATGCTTTGAGAATGTGTGGATCTATGCTTAGAGACAGCGTGGATCTATGCTTTGAGACTGTGTGGATCTATGCATTGAGTCTGCGTGGCTCTATGATTTGAGACTGCGTGGATCTATGCTTTGAGACTGTGTGGATCTATGCATTGAGTCTGTGTGGATCTATGATTTGAGACTGCGTGGACCTATGCTTTGACACTGCATGGATTTATGCTTTGACACTGCGTGGATCTATGCTTTGACACTGCGTGGATCTATGCTTTGAGATTGCGTGGAGCTATGCATTGAGTCTGCGTGGATCTATGCTTTGAGACTGCATGGATCTATGCTTTGAGTCTGTGTCGATCTATGCTTTGAGAATGTGTGGATCTATGCATAGAGACTGCGTGGATCTATGCTTTGAGAATGTGTGGATCTATGCATAGAGACTGCGTGGATCTATGCTTTGAGAATGTGTGGATCTATGCATTGAGTCGGCGTGGATCTATGCTTTGAGACTGCGTGGATCTATGCTTTGAGACTGTGTGGATCTATGCTTTGAGACTGCGTGGATCTATGCTTTGAGACTGCGTGGACCTATGCTTTGACACTGCATGGATTTATGCTTTGACACTGCGTGGATCTATGCTTTGATACTGCGTGGATCTATGCTTTGAGACTGTATCTATGCTTTGAGATTGCATGGATCTATGCTTTGAGAATGTGTGGATCTATGCTTTGAGAATGTGTGGATCTATGCTTTGAGAATGTGTGGATCTATGCTTTGAGTCTGCGTCGATCTATGCTTTGAGATTGTGTGGATCTATGCATTGAGTCTGCGTGGATATATGCTTTGAGACTACATGGATCTATGCTTTGAGTCTGCGTCGATCTATGCTTTGAGACTGCGTGGATCTATGCTTTGAGACTGCGTGGATCTACGCTTTGAGACTGCGTGGATCTACGCTTTGAGACTGCGTGGATCTACGCTTTGAGACTGTATCTATGCTTTGAGATTGCATGGATCTATGCATTGAGTCTGCGTGGATATATGCTTTGACACTGCGTGGATCTATGCTTTGACACTGCGTGGATCTATGCTTTGACACTGCGTGGATCTATGCTTTGACACTGCGTGATCTACACTTTGAGACTGCGTGATCTACACTTTGAGACTGCGTGATCTACGCTTTGAGACTGCGTGGATCTACGCTTTGAGACTGCATGGATCTATGCATTGAGTATCCATGGATCTATGCATTGAGTCTTCATGGATCTATGCATTGAATCTGCGTGGATCTATGCATTGAATCTGCGTGGATCTATGCATTGAATCTGCATGGATCTATGCATTGAGACTGCGTGGGTCTATGCATTGAGACTGCGTGGATCTATGCTTTGATACTGCGTGGATCTATGCTTTGAGACTGCATGGATCTATGCTTTGAGACTGCGTGGATCTATGCTTTGAGACTGCGTGGATCTATGCAGCTCAACATACATGGCGTGAACCATCCCTTCAGCTTATTATATATCCCCTTTGAGGGTTTGAGCAGGATTTCACTGTGAATGTCCCTCTAATCCCTCCAGTATACGGAGCCTATAGACTGTAATCCAGGACGGCGCACACGTTACAGGCAGTAATAGCTGGCAGATGGTAACCGTCACGTCTGCTGTCACTTCATTCTGAATGAAACTTCTGCTCCTTCTCCATTGTTTTACAGAGCTATGATACAATTTGTCTGTTACCATGACAACGGCGGGGGGGATGCAAGGTTTATAACTGCGTCTGTACGGATCAGAGGAACAGAACATCCCGTATTAAAGGACTGCTCCCGTGTGAAAAGTATTAAATTCTTGATGAGGCTAGACAGCATGTACGTTTTTTGGGGGGGGGGGGGGGGGTGTGGGTCAGATCCTCGACCAGGTTTTTGTTGCCGTCTGTGTGCCCTCTGGGAGGTTCTTCCTCTCTATATGACCTGGAGACCAATGTCACCCGGACACTATTACGGGATCCACCACTGACAGATGATGGAGGCTCATCTGACTGGTAGTGTCCTAATGGGACCTTGGTCTTTGCTAGAGCACCCCAAATGGGATGATGGGCCAGTAACCCTAGAGCTTTGCAAGATGCCCCCAAGTCACCGAGCTCAGGATCACCTGAGTGGTAGTGTCCTAATGGGACCTTGGTCTTTGCTGGAGCACCCCACATGGGATGATGGGCCAGTAACTCTAGTGCTTTCAAGATGCCCCCAAGTCACCAAGCTCAGGATCATCTGAGTGGTAGTTTCCCAAAGGGACCTTGGTCTTTGCTAGAGCACCCCACATGGGATGATGGGCCAGTAACTCTAGAGCTTTCAAGATGCCCCCAAGTCACCGAGCTCAGGATCACCTGAGTGGTAGTGTCCTAATGGGACCTTGGTCTTTGCTAGAGCACCCCAC
The DNA here is from genome assembly GCA_951230385.1 of Staurois parvus. NCBI lineage: Eukaryota > Metazoa > Chordata > Amphibia > Anura > Ranidae > Staurois > Staurois parvus. The sequence continues at coordinate 270,608 of CATNWA010017176.1, read as the reverse complement.
AAGGAATGATGGGCCAGTAACCCTAGAGCTTTGCAAGATGCCCCCAAGTCACCGAGCTCAGGATCACCTGAGTGGTAGCGTCCCAATGGGACCTTGGTCTTTGCTAGAGCACCCCCACATGGGATGATGGGCCAGTAAACATAGAGCTTTCAAGATGTCACTGAGCTCGGAATCACCTTAATGTTAGCGTCCCAATGGGACCTTGGTCTTTGCTAGAGCACCCCACAAGGAATGATGGGCCAGTAACCCTAGAGCTTTGCAAGATGCCCCCAAGTCACCGAGCTCAGGATCACCTGAGTGGTAGTGTCCCAATGGGACCTTGGTCTTTGCTAGAGCACCCCACATGGGATGATGGGCCAGTAACTCTAGAGCTTTCAAGATGCCCCCAAGTCACCGAGCTCAGGATCACCTGAGTGGTAGTGTCCCAATGGGACCTTGGTCTTTGCTAGAGCACCCCACAAGGAATGATGGGCCAGTAACCCTAGAGCTTTGCAGGATGCCCCCAAGTCACCGAGCTCAGGATCACCTGAGCAGGGGGTTTGCAGAAACAGGGAGGCTACAATGAGGAGACAGAATGGCAGCAAGCAAATCGGTCAAGTTCAGGAACTTGTCAAGGCAGACATCCTTGACTGATGCCTGCTTGGACCTCTGCCTCAAAAACTGACCATCCCTGCCTGCCCCCTGCCACCACCTCTGCCTGGAAATCAACTTTCTTTGCCCGCCTCCTGCTTTCGACCTAAAAAACATCTATTCTTGCCAGCCTCCACCTCTGCCTGGAAACTGACTTTCTTTGCCTGCCTCAACCTCAGCCTGAAAAGCAACTATCCTTGCCTGCCACCCACCTCAACCCCTGTCTGTAAAATAACTATGCTTACCTGCCTTGTGGCTCTGCTTGGAAACTGACTATCCTTGCCTACTGCCTGCCTCGACCTCAGCCTGGAAACTGACTATCCTTGCCTACTGCCTGCCACAACCTCTACCTGGAAACTGACTATCCTTGCCTACTGCCTGCCACAAGCTCTACCTGGAAACGGACTATCCTTGCCTACTGCCTGCCACAAGCTCTACCTGGAAACTGACTGTTCTTGCCTACTGCCTGCCACAACCTCTGTCTGGAAACTGACTATCCTTGCCTACTGCCTGCCACAACCTCTACCTGGAAACTGACTATCCTTGTCTACTGCCTGCCACACAACCTCTGTCTGGAAACTGACTATCCTTGCCTACTGCCTGCCACAAGCTCTGCATGGAAACTGACTATCCTTGCCTACTGCCTGCCCCGACCTCTGCCTGGAAACTATCTTTGCCTGCTGCTTGCCTCAACCTCAAGGAGAGTCAGTTTCCAGGCAGGGGTCAAAGCATGTGACAGGCACAGTTAATCAATTCCCAGGTAGAGGTTTAAGCAAGCGTTAGACAAGGATAGTCGGTTTCCAGGCAGAAGTTGAGGCAGAAGGCAGACAAGGATAGTCAATTCCAGGCAGAGGAAGAGGCAGGTAGCAGGCAAGGATAGTCAGTTCTAGGCACAGGTTGAGGCAGGCAGCAGTCAAGGATAGTCAGTTCCAGGCAGAAGTGAAGGCAGGAGGCAGTCAAGGATAGTCAGTTCGAGGCAGAGTTCAAGGCAGGCGGCAGTCAAGGATAGTCAGTTACAGGAAGAGGTTGAGGCAGGAGGCAGGCAAGGATAGTCAGTTCTAGGCAGAGGCAGGCAGCAGTCAAGGATAGTCAGTTACAGGCAGATTTCGAGGCAGGCGGCAGGCAATGATAGTCAGTTCCAGGCAGAAGTGGAGGCAGTCAAGGATAGTCAGTTCCAGGCAGAGGTCGAGGCAGGTGGCAGACAAGGATAGTCAGTTCCAGGCAGAGGTTGAGGCAGGAAGGGATAGTCAGTTCCAGGCACAGGTCGAGGCAGGCGGAAGGCAAGGATAGAAATCAGGAGACACAGGCAGAGGTCGAGGCAGGTGGCAGACAAGGATAGTCAGTTCCAGGAAGAGGTTGAGGCAGGAGGCAGGCAAGGATAGTCAGTTCTAGGCAGAGGTAGAGGCAGGCAGCAGTCAAGGATAGTCAGTTCCAGGCAGAAGTCGAGGCAGACAGCAGGCAAAGATAGTCAGTTCCAGGCAAAAGTGGAGGCATGCGGCAGTCAAGGATAGTCAGTTCCAGGCAGAGGTTGAGGCAGGTGGCAGTCAAGGATAGTCAGTTTCAGGCAAAAGTGGAGGCATGCGGCAGTCAAGGATAGTCAGTTCCAGGCAGAGGTTGAGGCAGGTGGCAGTCAAGGATAGTCAGTTTCAGGCAAAAGTGGAGGCATGCGGCAGTCAAGGACAGTCAGTTCCAGGCAGAGGTCGAGGCAGGAGGCAGTCAAGGATAGTCAGTTCCAGGCAGAGGTCGAGACAGGTGGCAGGCAAGGATAGTCAGTTCCAGGCAGAGGTCGAGGCAGGTGGCAGGCAAGGATAGTCACTTCCAGGCAGAGGTTGAGGCAGGAGGCAGTCAAGGATAGTCAGTTCCAGGGAGAGGTCGAGGCAGGCGGCAGGCAAGGACAGTTCCAGGCAGAGGTCGAGGCAGGCGGCAGGCAAGGATAGAAATCAGGAGACACAGGCAGAGTCAGGAAGTCCAGGTCAGCAACAGAAAGGCAGAGGTCAGTCATACTCTCTTACAAGGTAGCTGTCGAAAAAATCCACAACACCGGCCACCATAAGCCTTGACACGTGTGTGCACCGCTACATATAAGAAGGCAAGCCAATGCACAACCACCCCATCCCGATCTGTGGCCACAAGGCTGTGAACAGGGACAGCTGATAAGGAGGTGGGGGGAAACCTTCCAATGGGGACACCTCTTCTGGTGACAACTGTCCAAGACAGCAGAAAAGACCCTTACTGGGGTTCTAACCCAATCTATCCAAAAGTGACCAGATAACAGCGACAGGCAAGTGAAAAATAAAAGAATGCTTACTCTGACTTTTGGCACGACTCTTCGCAGGGAATCCGAAGGGTTCTGCCGAATGAGAACGGGCAGGTTGGCCACAACGCTGGTTCCCTGGATGTCCTGGCCAGAGCTGCAAGTAGACAACATCGAAGGTGAGTCTCTCTCAGCAAATATCACATGACACATCCCAAATATCACATGACATCCCAAATATCACATGACACATCCCAAATATCACATGACACATCCCAAATATGACATGACATCCCAAATATCACATGACACATCCCAAATATCACATGACACATCCCAAATATGACATGACATCCCAAATATCACATGACACATCCCAAATATCACATGACACATCCCAAATATGACATGACATCCCAAATATCACATGACACATCCCAAATATGACATGACATCCCAAATATCACACGACACATCCCAAATATGACATGACATCCCCCAAATATCACACGACACATCCCAAATATCACATGACACATCCCAAATATGACATGACACATCCCAAATATGACATGACACATCCCAAATATGACATGACACATCCCAAATATCACATGACATCCCGAATATCACATGACACATCCCAAAATATGACATGATATCCCAAATATCACATGACACATCCCAAATATCACATGACACATCCCAAATATCACATGACACATCCCAAATATCACATGACACATCCCAAATATGACATGACATCCCAAATATCACATGACACATCCCAAATATCACATGACACATCCCAAATATGACATGACACATCCCAAATATGACATGACATCCCAAATATCACATGACACATCCCAAATATCACATGACACATCCCAAATATGACATGACACATCCCAAATATGACATGACATCCCAAATATCACATGACACATCCCAAATATCACATGACATCCCAAATATCACATGACATCCCAAATATCACGACACATCCCAAATATCACATGACACATCCCAAATATCACATGACACATCCCAAATATGACATGACACATCCCAAATATGACATGACATCCCAAATATCACATGACACATCCCAAATATCGCATGACATCCCAAATATCGCATGACATCCCAAATATCGCATGACATCCCAAATATCACATGACACATCCCAAATATCGCATGACAGATCCCAAATATGACATGACACATCCCAAATATGACATGACATCCCAAATATGACATGACATCCCAAATATCACATGACACATCCCAAATATCACATGACACATCCCAAATATCACATGACACATCCCAAATATCACATGACACATCCCAAATATGACATGACATCCCAAATATCACATGACACATCCCAAATATGACATGACATCCCAAATATCACATGACATCCCAAATATCACATGACACATCCCAATATCGCATGACAGATCCCAAATATGACATGACACATCCCAAATATGACATGACATCCCAAATATCACATGACACATCCCAAATATCGCATGACATCCCAAATATCACATGACATCCCAAATATCACATGACACATCCCAAATATGACATGACACATCCCAAATATGACATGACACATCCCAAATATCACATGACATCCCAAATATCACATGACACATCCCAAATATCACATGACACATCCCAAATATCACATGACACATCCCAAATATCACATGACACATCCCAAATATGACATGACATCCCAAATATCACATGACACATCCCAAATATGACATGACATCCCAAATATCACATGACATCCCAAATATCACATGACACATCCCAAATATCGCATGACAGATCCCAAATGTCACATGACAGATCCCTACACCCGGGGAGCACAGCGTGTCAAAGGTCAGTTGTCAGCCGTCATTGGGCAGATGGTGCCTACAGAGGCCACGCCCAGCCGCAGATGAACTACAAATCCCCCCCAATGCTTGGACACAATGAGAACGGCTTCAGTAGAACAATTGTTCTGTTTTATTTTGGATCAATTCATTAACTTGTCAATTTCCTTTTGTTGTATTCGTGACGAAGTTCATTTTGTTTCATTTGTTTCTTTTCAAACGGATTAAAATTTTCCCGATGGATTTGAACTATTCGGATCGAATTTGAATCAAAAATATCAAACTGATCCGAATTCATTGTGAAGAAAAAAAAAGCGTCTATTCTATTCGAAATTTGGATTTCAGAAGACAATATTTGTTTTTTTCTATTCTAATCAAATCCTTTTTTATTCTATTCTATTATTTTCTATTTTTTTTATTCTATTCTATTCTTTTTAGAAGATGGCTATATTCTTTCTATTTTAACTTATTCTATTCTTTTTTATTCTATTATTTTTCTATTCTTTTTTTATTCTATTCCATTCTTTTCAAAATAAAAATTTTGGAAGATGGCTATATTCTTTCTATTTTAACTTATTCTATTCTATTCTATTCTATTATTTTCGAATATATCCTATTATGTTTTATGTAATTATTTTTTCCAACATATTATGTTGTCCCCAGAACAGGAATAGAGGGGAAACCTTCCAATGGGGACACTAGTTCTGCTGACAACCAGGGACACCTTCTCACTTCCTGGTGTGGCTATGGGCCAGGAGTCCATCTGCCCTTAGCTCAGGCACACAGGCAGGAGGGTGTGCTTAGCTGAGAAAGCCCCTCCTGAGGAATCCTGGGATGTATGACTGCATCTGCCTATGCCAGGGATGTCGGTATCAAACTAATAAATCTAAGCGCCCTTCCATGTACGAATGCCGGCAGCGGAAGGATGATAACCGGTCCGTGTGGACTGAGAGAGAAGTTCTGCTTTAACTTTAAAAAACTCCTTTCCTTTGTGCTCCGCCCCTCATCTCCTCATTCCTCGTCACTGCTGAGACCCGACTTCCTGTTAGAGGGTGGCTACGTTCGTTCACCGTGATCCCAATGCATGTAGCAATGTAGCCACCCTCACTTGCTCGCTCTCAAGACGGCCTCTGGGATTGGTAGTCTGCATGACCGCAGCCAACATGCACAGCTCAACCCAAATGAACAGGGGAAAGGGAAAGGTTTGGGAGCTGTCAGAGGATGGTACAAGCTGGCAGAAAAAAACACTTTGTGTCCATTGCAAACTCAGACATCACCTTGTAAAAGTAGCAGAGAAATCATCAACATAATCTGTGCAGAGAGCAGGCTCCACCCACTATAGCTAGATAAGCTCCACCCACTATAGAAAACTACTAAAGGGGGCGGAGACCTGTCACCCTGCACAAGGAGAGAGAGCAGAGTTGTGGGAGGGGCCCATCAGGATCCACCCACTACAGCCAAATCAGCTCCACCCACTACAGCTAGATAAACTCCACCCACTGCAGAAAACTACAGAAGGGGGTGGAGACCAGACCAGTCACCCTGCACAAGGAGAGACAGCAGGGCTGTGGGAGGGGCCCAGCAGGATCCACCCACTACAGCTAAATAAGCTCCACCCACTACAGAAAACTACAGAAGGGGGTGGAGACAAGACCTGTCACCCTGCATTTATCCCCAATGTCGCCTGTAAGCGATTGGGCGGAGCCGCCCTTGTAGAACGCCAAGAGGAGGCGGAACCTGAGAAGGAAATATCCAAATCTCCTCGGATTCATCCGGACATCACACCGTGCGTCATGGGAATTACATGCTTCCTAGAGGAAAACTCCCAACTAATTACAGAACTCATCTAATGTCTCATCCATCCATCCATGTCTCATCCATCCATGTCTCCATCCATCCATGTCTCCATCCATCCATGTCTCATCCATCCATGTCTCCATCCATCCATGTCTCCATCCATCCATGTCTCCATCTATCCATGTCTCCATCCATCCATGTCTCCATCTATCCATGTCTCCATCCATCCATGTCTCCATCCATCCATCCATCCATCCATGTCTCCATCCATCCATCCATGTCTCATCCATCCATGTCTTCATCCATCCATGTCTCCATCCATCCATGTCTCCATCCATCCATCCATCCATCCATGTCTCCATCTATTCATCCATCTATCAATCCATTCATTCATCCTTCCACGTCTCCATCCATCAATCCATCCATGTCTCCATCCAACCATGCCTCAACCCAATCATCCATCCATGTCTCCATCCATCCATTCATCCTTCCATGTCTCCATCCATCCATCCATGTCTCCATCCATCCATGTTTCCATCAATCCATCCATCCATGTCTCCATCCATCAAATCCATGTCTCCATCCAACCGTCCATCATTGCCTCAACCCAACCATCCATCCATCCATGTCTCCATCCATCAAATCCATGTCTCCATCCATCAATCCATCCATCCATGTCTCCATCCATCCATGTCTCCATTCATCCATCCATGTCTCCATGCTGGGGTGGGGGGGGGGGGCACGGGTGTCAAACTGGCGGCCCTCCAGCTGTTGTCAAACTACAAGTCCCATGAGGCATTGCAAGATTGTCAGTTACAAGCATGACTCCCAAAGGCAGAGGCATGATGGGACTTGTAGTTTCGCAACAGCTGGAGGTCCGCCTGCCTGACACCCCTGATATAGAGGATCCAAATCTGCACATTATTGTAATTAAATGTCCAGGCCAGATGTCATCGCTACCTGCAGAAATCACATGGCTCTGGGCCCCCACTATACTTCTGGGCCCCCACTATACTTCTGGGCCCCCACTATGCCTCTGGGCCCCCACTATACTTCTGGGCCCCCACTATACTTCTGGGCCCCCACTATGCTTCTGGGCCCCCACTATACTTCTGGGCCCCCGCTATACTTCTGGGCCCCCACAGCAGTTGCACAGTATAGTTAAGTGTTTGTTCTTTTGCACATACATATAAAATGACGAAATGCGCCTTACTCCGCGGTCACACCGATCCAACATGGAAATCCTGCGACTTCCAGTGAAGTGATTTCAAAATCGGACGTCATTCCGACTTGCAAGGCACAGATGTCTATACAAATCGCACCTGAAGTATCGCATGCACTACTGTAGAAATCTGTGCGGCTCCGACCAAGTTGGAATCGCACCGACATGACGGCTGTAATTGCGGACAGTAGGGGGCGACTTGCCATGCAATTTGTAGCTCGCATGGCATGGCGCATGGTGTGACCGGGGTCTGAACGAACATTCAGCTTGTTGGTTTCCTTCCACCTGGTTATCTGTGCGTTTGGCATCTCCATAGAGTCGGCCGCCATCCCCTGGGCTGCAGCCATGTCATAAGAACCTGATGAGTCCTCCTGAGACCATCACATCCGGGAAGAAGCAGCCTAGACTCTGGAGGTACAGCTGCGTTATATCCTGTCACCTTCCACAACGACCACGAACCTCACCCTGGGGAGCCATGACTGCCTCCTGCGCTGCGATTTCCTCTCTTTAACCTTTTTGCAGCCAGAGTGTTTTTTACATTTTTTTTCACTCGTTTAAAAGATAGTTTTAAGCCTGAAGGTTAGTTAAACCCTCTAAAATATTTTCTGAAAGGAGACACCCTGGAGAATGAAATGGTGGTAATACCAATTACACGAACATAGCACCCCCCTCCTATTTATCTAGGGGGAGATCGCTATTTTTTTTTTTTTTTTTAGACGGCTGTGGCAGGGGTGTATTTACCACAAGGCAAACAAGGCATGTACCTAGGGCGGCATTTTTTAGGGGGGCAGCACTTCCCCCTGGAAGGGACATATGTGGCATGGGGACCAGGTGAGATCCGAGGGAGGCTGCGGGCTGTTTGACGGCGTATGCAGAGCCCAATTATTGTTCCTGGGGATGTCCAGAGCTGTGAAGGTGAGTGTCTCTCCATTGGGGAAGGGGGTATTTGGTGTTGGTTGGTGTCAAGCTCTCCCCGTTGGGGAAGGGGGTATTTGGTGTTGGTTGGTGTCAAGCTCTCTCCATTGGGGAAGGGGGTATTTGGTGTTGGTTGGTGTCAAGCTCTCTCCATTGGGGAAGGGGGTATTTGGTGTTGGTTGGTGTCAAGCTCTCTCCGTTGGGGAAGGGGGTGTTTGGTGTTGGTTGGTGTCAAGCTCTCCCCATTGGGGAAGGGGGTATTTGGTGTTGGTTGGTGTCAAGCTCTCTCCATTGGGGAAGGGGGTGTTTGGTGTTGGTTGGTGTCAAGCTCTCTCCGTTGGGGAAGGGGGTGTTTGGTGTTGGTTGGTGTCAAGCACTCTCCGTTGGGGAAGGGGGTATTTGGTGTTGGTTGGTGTCAAGCTCTCCCCGTTGGGGAAGGAGGTATTTGGTGTTGGTTGGTGTCAAGCTCTCTCCATTGGGGAAGGGGGTATTTGGTGTTGGTTGGTGTCAAGCTCTCTCCATTGGGGAAGGGGGTGCTTGGTGTTGGTTGGTGTCAAGCTCTCCCCATTGGGGAAGGGGGTATTTGGTGTTGGTTGGTGTCAAGCTCTCTCCATTGGGGAAGGGGGTGTTTGGTGTTGGTTGGTGTCAAGCTCTCTCCGTTGGGGAAGGGGGTGTTTGGTGTTGGTTGGTGTCAAGCTCTCCCCGTTGGGGAAGGGGGTATTTGGTGTTGGTTGGTGTCAAGCTCTCCCCGTTGGGGAAGGGGGTATTTGGTGTTGGTTGGTGTCAAGCTCTCTCCATTGGGGAAGGGGGTGTTTGGTGTTGGTTGGTGTCAAGCTCTTTCCATTGGGGAAGGGGGTATTTGGTGTTGGTTGGTGTCAAGCTCTCTCCGTTGGGGAAGGGGGTGTTTGGTGTTGGTTGGTGTCAAGCTCTCTCCATTGGGGAAGGGGGTGTTTGGTGTTGGTTGGTGTCAAGCTCTCTCCGTTGGGGAAGGGGGTGTTTGGTGTTGGTTGGTGTCAGGCTCTCTCTGCCAGGGCGTCCGGTTTTTTCTGTTGCCTAGGGCAGCACAAAACCTAAATACACCGGTGGGCTGAGGTCCAGCCTAGGTGATAGTTAGAGGGGTCAAATTTGGGTCAGGTCTGAGAGGCTCTGCAGATCGGCTCACTGATACTTCCCCCGATCTAGAGACTTGGAGAAGTCTCTAGAACTCAGTGGGTGGGTGAGGAGGAGTTGGTCTGCACACTTGAGGGATCCTGGCCAATCCCCAGGCTGAGGCTTGGCCTGGGGTCAGGACAGCCCCTAGTGACGTAGCCTGTTCAGAGGCAGGAGAGTTCGGGTGGAAGGTGTAGAGGAGGTTGAGATGCAGAGGCCTGGGAGGGGGTTCAGTGGGAAGAGGCCTACCACCAGGCAGGGTAGCTGGAGAAGAGGATCACCCAACCACAGGAGTCTCCTGAAAGAGGACCACCTGTGCAGCAGGGAAGGAGCCAGCCTAGTAGAAGGCCTGAAGGCAGGCACTAACCCAACCAACACACAGGGGAGGAAGAGTGAGGAATCCTACACAACTTGGCCAGCTAAGGGGAAAGTGGCATTCTGGCGGGGAACCTGACAAGCTCTTTACCCAGGACTGTTTGACTTAACATGGCAAGTACTGGACCCCCTTGCCCAGGGATTTCCTCCAGATAGCTGGGTGAGAAGAGGATTCATCTGGCGTCTGGGAAGGTATACCAGGAGATGCTGGAGAGCTCACCAACAAAGGACTTTTCTGGGAAAAGACTTGTGCATAATTACCAGGAATTTGTCCTCAGTTTGCTGTTCCCTGGGCATCCCATACACGCCTTACCCCATCCAAGTTCAATTCTCTTGAAAAAACAAAAAAAAAAAAACCCCAAAAAATAAGCCCAAGCTGTACTTTCTCCAGAGTTCAAATCTTTGAGAAATGCATGTTGCCTGGCTGTGCAGGACTATAGAGGGGCCCAAACCTTTAGCGACCCCTAAGAGGGTAGTGCTACGCGATATTAGCGCAACAGTTACAAAATGTAAAATTTTGGTAACAAATACCATTTTGTGGCACAAAACACAATGTATTGCCCAAGTTTTGGTAAAATATAAAAGATGAGGTAGCACCGAGTAAATAGATACCCAACATGTCAAGCATTACAATTGTACACGCCCGCAAAACAAGCAACGGTACCCTATATATTCCACAGGTGACACTTCAAGTCCTCACGCACGCGGGACGTTTTTACAGCGGCTGTTTTTTTTGGCTTTTGGACGTTTTTTTTCTACAGCCAGTAACCCCCCCCCCCCTGGCATGTTATCCTAGGTGTCCAAACACACAGACTGGAATCAACCCCAGAACTAGATTTTTTAGCTGCAAAAACGCTCTAACGCTGAAAACGCAGTAAAACGCCGCAAACTGGCGTTTTTGGACTTTTTTGACAGAAAACATTTTTTTATCCATCCATCTATACCTCCATATATCCATTTATCCATGCCTCAACCCAACCATCTATCCATCCATCCATGCCTCCATATATCCATCCACCCATGCCTCAACCCAACCATTTATCCATCCATGCCTCCATATATCCATCCATCCATGCCTCAACCCAACCATTTATCCATCCATGCCTCAACCCAACCATCTATCCATCAATCCATCCATCCATGCCTCCATATATCCATCCATCCATGCCTCAACCCAACCATTTATCCATCCATGCCTCAACCCAACCATCTATCCATCCATCCATGCCTCCATATATCCATCCATCCATGCCTCCATATATCCATCCATCCATCCCTCAATCCAACCATCCATCCATGCCTCCATATATCCATCCATCCATGCCTCAACCCAACCATCTATCCATCCATCCATGCCTCCATATATCCATCCACCCATGCCTCAACCCAACCATCTATCCATCCATCCATGCCTCCATATATCCATCCATCCATGCCTCAACCCAACCATTTATCCATCCATGCCTCAACCCAACCATCTATCCATCCATCCATGCCTCCATATATCCATCCAACCATGCCTCAACCCAACCATTTATCCATCCATGCCTCAACCCAACCATCTATCCATCCATCCATGCCTCCATATATCCATCCATCCATGCCTCAATCCAACCATCCATCCATGCCTCCATATATCCATCCATCCATGCCTCAATCCAACCATCCATCCATGCCTCCATATATCCATCCATCCCTCAACCCAACCATCTATCCATCAATCCATCCATCCACGCCTCCATATATCCATCCATCCATGCCTCAACCCAACCATCTATCCATCCATCCATCCCATCCATCCATCCATCCATGCCTCAACCCAACCATCAATCCATCCATCCATGCCTACATATTTCCATCCATCCATGCCTCAACCCAACCATCTATCCATCCATCCATGCCTCCATATATCCATCCATCCATGCCTCCATATATCCATCCATCCATGCCTCAACCCAACCCTCTATCCATCCATCCATGCCTCCATATATCCATCCATCCATGCCTCAACCCAACCCTCTATCCATCCATCCATGCTTCCATACATCCATCCATCCATGCCTCAACGCAACCATCAATCCATCCATCCATGCCTCCATATATCCATCCATCCATGCCTCAACCCAACCATCTAGCCATCAATCCATCCATGCCTACATATTTCCATCTATCCATGCCTCAACCCAAGCATCTATCCATCCATGCCTCCATATATCCATCCATCCATGCCTCAACCCAACCATCTATCCATCCATGCCTCCATATATCCATCCATCCATGCCTCAAACCAACCATCAATCCATCCATGCCTCCATATATCCATCCATCCATGCCTCAACCCAACCATCTATCCATCCATCCATGCCTCCATACATCCATGCCTCAACACAACCATCAATCCATCCATCCATCCATCCATGCCTCCATATATCCATCCATCCATGCCTCAACCCAACCATCTATCCATCCATCCATGCCTCCATATATCCATCCATCCATGCCTCCATACATCCATGCCACAACACAATCATCTATCCATCCATCCATGTCTCCATTCATCCATCCATGTCTCCATGCTGGGGTGGGGGGGGCACAGGTGTCGAACTGGCGGCCCTCCAGCTGTTGCCAAACTACAAGTCCCATGAGGCATTGCAAGATTGTCAGTTACAAGCATGACTCCCAAAGGCAGAAGCATGATGGGACTTGTAGTTTGGCAACAGCTGGAGGGCCGCCAGTTTGACACCCCTGATATAGAGGATCCAAAACTGCACATTATTGTAATTAAATGTCCAGGTGTCATTGCTACCTGCAGAAATCACAGGGCTCTGGGCCCCCACTATGCTTCTGAGCCCCCACTATGCTTCTGGGCCCCGAGTTTTTGGGTGTTTTTTTTGACAAAAAAAAAATTTCTGGTAAAAAAGATGCTAAAAAACGCAAACGCAGGAAAATGCCACTAAACGCTAATGCAAAAACGCTGAAAAACTCAGGTTTTTAACATGATGTTACACAGCTAAGCTACAGCTAAAGTTACCAGCGTTATCAAAACGTCCCCCAAGTGTCCAGTAAAAGCCCCTCCAGGTCATCAGTTTGGCATTAACTGAGACTCCTAGAACAATCGCTCTCACCCTGGCATGAGCGGCGATATGTGACAAGTGTAGCACAATCAGCATTTTCATGCGTCGGCGCCTTGATGCTTGCATTTACGTTGGTAAGTGAGTGCATGTGGGGGTCCAAAAGTTTTTGGGGGGATTATAAGTGCTTGGGTATAACTTTAATTTTTCACACTTTAAATTATGTTTTCACTAAACTATTTTTTTTAGCACATACGTGACAAAAAGTCTCCCATGTGATGCATTTTTTTAGTGACAGAATCTCTTAAACGAGACATTGGGGGTCTAAAATCTGAGATTGTAAGTTCTAACGAGCCGGGCCTCTGAATCCTCCTGTAGTCGTTAGTATTATAATTGTACCGTCTGCCCTTTTGTTGTACAGCGCTGCGTACACTGTTTGGTGCTATATAAATCCTGTATAATAATAAGAAAAGACCCCTCATATCTCACCTGTCCTTCAATGAAACTAATGGAAAACAGACTGTTGTCCATCAGTGCCTTCCTCTCCACGTGTCTGGGTTTGGAGGTGGCCAGGAGAACGGTACTTGCCTGACGGCATTGTGCCAAGTGTTAAGTTTGGTGGAGGGGGGATTATGGCGTGGGGTTGTTTTTCAGGGGTTGGGCTTGGCCCCCTAGTTCCAGTGAAGGGAACTCTTAAGGTGACATTTTGGACAATTTCATGCTCCCAACTTTGTGGGAAGAGTTTCAACATGACTGCGCACCAGAGCACAAAGCAAGGTCCATAAAGACATGGAGGAGCCAGTTTGGGGTGGAGGAACTTGACTGTCCTGCACAGAGTCCTGACCTCAACCCCATAGAACACCTTTGGGATGAATTAGAGCGGAGACTGCGAGCCAGGCCTCCTCCCCCGACATCAGTGCCTGACCTGACAAATGTGCTTCTGGAAGAATGGTCCAACCTTCCCATAGACACCCTCCTAAACCTTGTGGATGGCCTTCCCAGAAGAGTTGGAGCTGTTATAGCTGCAAAGGGCGGGGCCAACTCAATATTGAACCCTACAGACTAAGACTGGGGGGCCATTAAAGGTCATGTGTGTGGGGAGGGCAGGGCCAACTCCATATTGAACCCTACGGACTAAGACTGGGGGGTCATTAAAGGTAATGTGCGTGGAAAGGCTGGCGGACCAATATTGAACCCTACGGACTAAGACTGGGGGGCCATTAAAGGTCATGTGTGTGCAAAGGGCGGGGCCAACTCAATATTGAACCCTACGGACTAAGACTGGGGGGCCATTAAAGGTCATGTGTGTGCAAAGGGCGGGGCCAACTCAATATTGAACCCTACGGACTAAGACTGGGGGGCCATTAAAGGTCATGTGCATGGAAAGACTGGCTGCCCAATATTGAACCCTACGGACTAAGACTAGGGGGGGCATTAAAGGTCATGTGCGTGGAAAGGCCGGCTGCCCAATATTGAACCCTACGGACTAAGACTAGGGGGGCCATTAAAGGTCATGTGTGTGGAAAGGGCGGGGCCAACTCAATATTGAACCCTACGGACTAAGACTGGGAGGCCATTAAGGTCATGTGTGTGGAAAGGCCGGTGGACCAATATTGAACCCTACGGACTAAGACTAGGGGGGGCATCAAAGGTCATGTGTGTGCAAAGAGCGGGGCCAACTCAATATTGAACCCTACGAACTAAGACTGGGAGGCCATTAAAGGTCATGTACATGGAAAGGCCAGGGCCCAATACTTGGGGCAATATAATGTATATATGCAGCATCATGGAAGTGGGCCTTCCACGTCTGTGACTCAAGGGGCGGGGTCAACTCAATACTGAACCCTACGAACTAAGACTGGGAGGCCATTACAGGTCATGTGTGTGGACAGGGCGGGGCCAACTCAATATTGAACCCTATGAACTAAGACTGGGAGGACATTACAGGTCATGTGTGTGGAAAGGCCGGCGGCCCAATACTCGGGGCAATGTAGTGTATATTACAGTAGATATAGATGAATTACAGGAGGACGTCTATCACTCTGCTAGGCCGGCAGGGTAAACCGTTCCTCAATGTGTGCGTTCACCTGTGTACTGATCAGGCCGGAGCTCTCCTTAATCCACACAAAATAAAGACTATTCAGAGCTGGCCTCTCTTCTTATTGTGTTTTCCGGTAATAAGATTTAATGACGCCGTTGTTGCAGATAGGGTGATATAAGCAGGATAAGCCGCTGGCAGGATAACGCCATCACTTATGTAAATCTTCTTGGCTCTAAAGCTGCTGGAAATAAATTATTTCCAGAACACAAATACACACATAGAACCTAAGCCGGGGAGAAAACTCCGAACAAAAGGAAAATACATGAAAAGATTTGGCTTCTTATATTCGACAGTCTTCTCTATTCATGACGTGTCTTAGAAGTAACCTAAAAAAATGAATTTGCAGAACGGGATTACTTTCACTTTATTCTCTATTAGCGCTCAGAAATAGAATGTTATCATTTCTTCTTTTGCCGGCTATAAAAGTAAAGTCAAGGTAAATTCAACAAAGTAATCATGAAAACGTAGCTATAGGGAATATAGGCTACATAGTAAGGGTGTAGGCAGGCGCAGGTTCCCTTCCATCCAGTTGGTGGCGCTGTGCTATTATACAGATGGAGAGTAGTTTGTTAGGGGAACTGTCCCCTCATGGACTCCATTGGTGTCAGAGATGAACCAGCTGTCTGGACGCTGCAACTTCTAGTGTCCTTCGGTGGCCATCTTGGTTTGGGACCTTATGAATTAGGGTACCTGCGCCGTACAGTGATTGGTAGATCGGGGACATAGACCCAGCTTGTTAGGGAAAAGATATAGCAGAGGGAAAGGTTCCTGGCTGGTAGGGTCAGAACATTGAGGAAACATGCTAGTATCTAGATTAAGAACATGGGGTCCCAGTGCACCACCAACCTCCACCCCTCCAGTGGAAGCCGTCCTCCATTAATAAAGGCCCAAGCCTGGTAACAAGAAGCTGTAGGCCAACACAAAGGCATTTTTAAATTTCACAGTAAGAGTTCATAGAGATATTATGCATCATGATCTAAGTTGCCCATATCTAGAGGAATGAATATGAAATTCAGAATGACTAGTGAGAGGCTGTATAACCACTTAGAAGTATTGTTGAATGACACCAAGGGATCATAGAGGTACTCCATGATGGTTTCAAAGATGTCCATCTCTGAGGGTAAGAGTACAAAATGCAGAATGACCAGCAGGAGACTGCAGACCCATCTAGAGGCATTTTTAGATCTCACATCGAAGGATCATTGGAATAATACAGGTATATGGCACTCTCTAAGATGGTCTTCATAATCAGGGTTCTGGGAAACAGATGGGACACTCCAGAGGTTGTTAGGGGATCCTTGAGCAAGGAGAAGTTTCTGCCTCTCAGATAAGTTACAGACACCAATGTAAGGGACATTCTTCCCACTGATCCCAATGTAAGGGACATTCTTCCCACTGATCCCCAATGTAAGGGACATTCTTCCCACTGACCACCAATGTAAGGGACATTCTTCCCACTGATCACCAATGTAAGGGACATTCTTCCCACTGACCACCAATGTAAGGGACATTCTTCCCACTGACCACCAATGTAAGGGACATTCTTCCCACTGACCCCCAATGTAAGGGACATTCTTCCCACTGATCCCCAATGTAAGGGACATTCTTCCCACTGATCACCAATGTAAGGGACATTCTTCCCACTGATCCCCAATGTAAGGGACATTCTTCCCACTGACCCCCAATGTAAGGGACGTTCTTCCCACTGACCCCCAATGTAAGGGACATTCTTCCCACTGACCCCCAATGTAAGGGACATTCTCCCCACTGACCTCCAATGTAAGGGACATTCTTCTCACTGACCACCAATGTAAGAAGCATTCTTCCCACTGACCCACAATGTAAGGGACATTCTTCCCACTGACCCCCAATGTAAGGGACATTCTTCCCACTGACCTCCAATGTAAGGGACATTCTTCTCACTGACCACCAATGTAAGAAGCATTCTTCCCACTGACCCACAATGTAAGGGACATTCTTCCCACTGAACACCAATGTAAGGGACATTCTTCCCACTGACCCCCAATGTAAGGGACATTCTTCCCACTGACCACCAATGTAAGGGACATTCTTCCCACTGACCACCAATGTAAGGGACATTCTTCCCACTGACCACCAATGTAAGGGACATTCTTCCCACTGACCCCCAATGTAAGGGACATTCTTCCCACTGACCCCCAATGTAAGGGACATTCTTCCCACTGACCCCCAATGTAAGGGACATTCTTCCCACTGACCCCCAATGTAAGGGACATTCTTCCCACTAACCCCCAATGTAAGGGACATTCTTCCCACTGATCTCCAATGTAAGGGACATTCTTCCCACTGACCCCCAATGTAAGGGACATTCTTCCAACTGACCCCCAATGTAAGGGACATTCTTCCCACTGACCCCCAATGTAAGGGACATTCTTCCCACTGACCCCCAATGTAAGGGACATTCTTCCCACTGATCCCCAATGTAAGGGACATTCTTCCCACTGATCCCCAATGTAAGGGACATTCTTCCCACTGACCTCCAATGTAAGGGACATTCTTCTCACTGACCCCCAATGTAAGGGACATTCTTCCCACTGACCCCCCAATGTAAGGGACATTCTTCCCACTGACCCCCAATGTAAGGGACATTCTTCCCACTGACCCCCCAATGTAAGGGACATTCTTCCCACTGACCTCCAATGTAAGAGACATTCTTCTCACTGACCACCAATGTAAGAAGCATTCTTCCCACTGACCCCCAATGTAAGGGACATTCTTCCCACTGACCTCCAATGTAAGGGACATTCTTCCCACTGATCACCAATGTAAGGGACATTCTTCCCACTGACCTCCAATATAAGACGCATTCTTCTTCCACTGACTCCCATGCTAATGTACCATGGGCTGTACATACAGTGGGGAAAATAATTGTTTGATCCCCTGAAAATTTGTAAGTTTGTCCACTTACAAAGAAATGAAGGGTCTATAATGTTTATCATATGTTTATTTTAAATGATGAAGACAGAATATCAACCAAAAATCCAGAAAAACCCCATGATACAAATGTTATAAATTAAGATGCAGTTCAGTGACTAAAATAAGTATTTGATCCCCCACCAGCCAACGATAATTCTGGCTCCCGCAGACTGGCTCTGTGCTCATGTGGTACACAGATCAGTCCTGTCAATGTAAGAAAGTGCTCCTAACAACAACTTGTTATATGTATAAAAGACGCCTATCCACAGAATATCTTTCTTCCATTCAAACCTCACCACCACCATGGGCAAGACTAAAGAGCTGTCAGAGGACCTCAGGGACAAGATTATAGACCTGACAGGGCTGGAATGGGCTACAAGATCATCCACAAGAAGCTTGGTGGGAAGGAGACAACTGTTGAAGCAATTATTTGCAAATGGAAGAAATACAAAATAACCATCAATCACCCTCAGTCTGGAACTCCATGCAAGATTTTGCCTCATGGGGTAAAGAGGATCATGAAAAAAGTGAGGGATCAGCCCAGAACTACACGGGAGGAGCTTGTGAATGATCTCAAGGCTGTTGGGACCACAGTCACCAAACAAACCATTGGTAACACAATAGGCCGCCATGGATTGAAATCCTGCAACACCCGCAAGGTCTCCCTCCTCAAGAAGGCACATGTCCAGGCCCATCTGAAGTTTGCCAATGAACATCTAAATGATTCGGAGAAGGATCGGGAGAAAGTGCTGTGGTCAGATGAGACCAAAATTGAGCTCTTTGGCATTAACTCGACTCGCCGTATTTGGAGGAAGAAAAATGCTGACTATGACCCTAAGAACACCATCCCTACAGTCAAGCATGGAGGTGGAAACATTATGCTTTGGGGCAGTTTCTCTGCTAAAGGTAAAGGCCAGCTTTGCCGCATTGAGGGGCCAATGGACGGGGCCATGTATTATAAAATCTTGGATGAGAGCCTTCTTCCCTCATCCAGAACACTGAAGATTGGTCGTGGATGGGTCTTTCAGCATGACAATGACCCAAAACATACCGCCAAGGCAACAAAGGAGCGGCTCAAGAAGAAGCACATTAAGGTCATGGGGTGGCCTAGCCAGTCTCCAGACCTTCATCCTATAGAAAATTTATGAAAAGAGTTGAAACTTCAAGTTGCCAAGCAACAGTCAAGAACCCTTAAAAATTTAGATAAGATCTATAAAGAAGAGTGGACCAAAATCCCTCCTGAGATGTCTACAAACCGGTAATCAACTACAAGAAACGTCTTACCTCTGTGCTTGCCAACAAGGGTTCCTCCACTAACTACAAGGAACGTCTCACCTCTGTGCTCCCCAACAAGGGTTCCTCCACCAACTACAAGAAACGTCTCACCTCTGTGCTCACCAACAAGGGTGCCTCTACCAACTACAAGAAACGTCTCACCTCTGTGCTCGCCAACAAGGGTTCCTCAACCAACTACAAGGAATGTCTCACCTCTGTACTCGCCAACAAGGGTTCCTCCACTAACTACAAGGAACGTCTCACCTCTGTGCTCCCCAACATGGGTTCCTCCACCAACTACAAGAAACGTCTCACCTCTGTGCTTGCCAACAAGGGTTCCTCCACCAACTACAAGGAACATCTTACCTCTGTGCTGGCCAACAAGGGTTCCTCCACCAACTACAAGGACATTCTCACCTCTGTGCTTGCCAACAAGGGTTCCTCCACCAACTACAAGGAACATCTGACCTCTGTGCTTGCCAACAAGGGTTCCTCCACCAACTACAAGAAACATCTCACCTCTGTGCTCACCAACAAGGGTTCCTCCACCAACTACAAGGAACGTCTCACCTCTGTGCTCGCCAACAAGGGTTCCTCCACTAACTACAAGGAACATCTCACCTCTGTGCTCGCCAACAAGGGTTCCTCCACCAACTACAAGGAACATCTCACCTCTGTGCTCACCAACAAGGGTTCCTCCACCAAGTACTAAGTCATGTTTTGCTTGGCGATCAAATACTTTTTTTACTCACTGAACTCCAACTCCATTTACAACATTTGTATCATGTTTTTTCTGTATCTTTGGCTGATTTTCTGTCTCTATCATTTAAAATACACCTATGATACAAATGATAGACCCTTCATTTCTGTGTAAGTGGGCAAGCTTACCAAATATGCAGGGGATCAAATGATTATTTTCCCCACTGTATAGTAATGATCATTAGCAAGGGTTCCGAGATAAGAAAAATAATTTCAAAGATTCATCAAAGTATAAAAGGTTGAGAAAAGTTGATCAACACAAAGCGGCTGGCAAGAGCCTGTAGACCCATCTAGGGACAAAGATTAAACTCTCACAGTAGAGATGGTGGAAATAGTTTATGAGCTCCTTCAAGGCAGAACGAGACACCAGTGGTTCTATGGACTGTAAAGTGCTGTGAACCCTGTGAGCCCCGTATACAGGAATACAACAGCCGTCCACCGCCCCCCTCATTGTTTTCTATGGTTTTGTGGAGGAGAAGAAACGTTCTTTTGTAACCACCTCAATGCCGAAGATTTTTAAAGGGTTCCAATTTGTAGCGTCTCTCGGAGGGTTTCACATGACATCACAAAGGTTCCCTGATCTCCGATAAGAGGCCCTCTCTTCATTACCTTCCAACTCCCATCTGTTCTCTTCCCGCTGCCCTTTGAGAGACGCAATCTGATCCTGGGAGTTGGAGCCAAACAACAGGACGCCAAGGAGGAACATTATAAAGTCCAAGAAGACAAAGAAAAAGCATAATAGGTCTTTTATATTACGGAGAGGTAGAGATGGAACTTTACCTGGGCAGCATGTGCCGAGGTTGGGGGAGGGTTGTAGACCGGGGTCGCCATTTGTACAGATTGTGCTGCTGTACATGGGGGGCTTTGGGGATTACCAACAAAAAACAAACCAAAATATGTGCAACTACAACAGGCCATGCAGTTGGGCCCCATTCCCCATTGTGAAAGGTACTGACTGCGATTACCTGCGAGAGACTCAGCGGGGGTCTCCCTCAAATATCTGCATGTGGGGAGCCCCATTCAAAGCAATGGGAGGCTGACAGAGCCAATCTTTTTCTGCCTGGCCGATTACATGTGAATGGCCATGAATAGCTGCGGTGTCAGATTCCCTTTGCTTGGAATGGTGTCCCCCGCAGGTAATCGCAGTCAACTTCATTCACAAGTGTGAATGGGGCCTTACAGAATTAAGGAAAGCATTTATTGTTTATAGGTTTAGAATGTTTCCAGATTATTGTTTAAGGCTCGGCTCACGCTACTGCGACCTGAAAGTTGTGAGACTTCCTGGTGTCTTCAGTACGACTTGATACCCGACTTTGCCATGCGACTTTGCTATGTCTTTTTTGTTTGATGAATTGACATCACCAGGTGACCCCCACCCCCTTGTGACATCACCGACCCAGCATGCCCTGGTTGGTGACGTCACAAGGGCATGTAGTCTGATACGGTTCGGGGGGGGGACTCAGTCCCCCCCCCACTTTCCTGACCCACCAGGCTGCATGCTTGCATAAGGGTCTAATATATATATATTAGATGCCCCCGTGACTCCCCCTGTACTGTGCCCTCCTGATCCCAGTATTGTGCCCTCCTGACTCCCCCTGTTCTGTGCCCTCCTGACTCCCCCTATACTGTGCCCTCCCGAATCCCCCCTGTACTGTGCCCTCCCGACTCCCCCCTGTAATGTGACCTCCCAACTCCCCCCCGTACTGTGCCCTCTTGTACTGTGCCCTCCTGACTCCCCCTATACTGTGCCCTCCTGACTCCCCCCTGTACTGTGTCCTCCTGACTCCCCCCCGTACTGTGCCCTCCTGACTCCCCCCCCCCCGTACTGTGTCCTCCTGACTCCCCCCCGTACTGTGCCCTCCTGACCCCCCCCGTACTGTGCCCTCCTGACTCCCCCCGTACTGTGCCCTCCTGACTCCCCCCGTACTGTGCCCTCCCGACTCCCCCCGTACTGTGCCCTCCCGACTCCCCCCGTACTGTGCCCTCCCGACTCCCCCCGTACTGTGCCCTCCTGACCCCCCCCCTGTACTGTGCCCTCCTGACTCCCCCCGTACTGTGCCCTCCCGACTCCCCCCGTACTGTGCCCTCCCGACTCCCCCCGTACTGTGCCCTCCCGACCCCCCCCGTACTGTGCCCTCCTGACCCCCCCCCCGTACTGTGCCCTCCTGACCCCCCCCCCCCGTACTGTGCCCTCCTGACTCCCCCCCCTGTACTGTGCCCTCCTGACTCCCCCCCGTACTGTGCCCTCCTGACTCCTGATCCCAGTACTGTGCCCTCCTCACTCCCCCCCCCCCCCCCCCCGTACTGTGCCCTCCTGACTCCCCCCTGTACTGTGCCCTCCTGACTCCACCCCCCCCCCCCCCCCCCCCCCCCGTACTGTGCCCTCCTGACTCCTGATCCCAGTACCAGTGTCCTACCTGTGTCCTCCACTCCCCCCCCCCCCCCCCCCCCCCCCGTATTGTGCCCTTTGTGTTGATTAATCTTTGATGTATGTCATGTTTTCTTATTGTTTAAAATTGATTTTATTGAAAGTCCTAATAAATATCTAATTCTATCCCTTCAGTAGGTGTGTAAACTGGGGCAGTATAGAAGTGGCCCCAGTGCATTACCGTGCCCAGGGGCCCAGGAGGCTATTAAGACGGCACTGGAAGTGGCTAACAGAGGCTGCATGAGATCAGCAGGGATGCAACAAAGGCTTGGAAAAAAAAAAGGCTAAAACGGAAAAAAACTGTCAATTTCTTATGATATCCTCTGTTTTCCCAGACTGAAGCTGGCCATACATTATACAATTTCCTTTAGATTTACCTTCAGCTACGTAGTGCAAGAGCTCGCCTGATTGGTTACACTTTGGAAGTGTTGTTTTAGGTTTGATCTCCTATTAGATGGTTTTGGTAAATCCAAAAGATAATTGTAAATGAAAATTGTATAATGTATGGCCAGCTTAAATGTCTTTTGCGTTTGGATTTAATCAATTCTAATAAATGACACCTTCCCCCCCCCCCCCCCCGATGGCCAGCTATGACCGAGGATGAAGATTTGCATGTTGGGAGCCCAGGAACTGCTGGTACAGATGGGAATATTCTTCTTTATACAATGAGGTTATGTAAATGGATGTTATATAATGTCGGGGGAGGGGGGGTGGTAAAGGAACACATACGGGGATGGGGGGGTATTATCTCGGATTCTTCTCCAGCACCTAAGCAGTTAATCTCGGCAATAACAGGATGCTCAATAAAGCACCCGGTGACCATTATCGCATTGTCCCGGCCGCTCAGTAACAGTGGGTTGCCATGGCAGTCTCTAAAGGAAAATGCAGAAGCGCCGAAAAGCGTGCCTTGTAATTTTGGAAACAGTAGGCGGAATCTGAAACCCCGAATCGCTTCTCCTGCAGAAAAATCTCAAACGAAAAAAAAAACTCATCAATCGCTTGACGCTGGAGCTGCGTCCTGAACGCGACGGAGACATCTTAGGGGAAAAGTGATCCGGTGACCACTCGGGATTTCATTGGGATCCGGAATCACTCATGAGATCCTCCTTAAAGTGTAAGTCCACCTTCAGCGAAATTCTCCCAAATTCCCCCCCAAAAATCCATATCTTGTGAATAGTACATACCAGAGCCCCCCCTTTCTGAATGGTGCACGACCTCCCACTGCACACGCAGCTGTTGGGGGGGTCTCTGCGCAAAAAAAAAAAAAAAAAAACATGGCCCTTCAATCCACTTCCATTTGCAGGCTGGACTGGACATTTAAAATGTGCGCACCTTACCGACCACTCAGGACATTGACACTGTGCGCATGCTCAGCAGGGCCGGACCTAGCCTATCTGATCTGGGGGTGCAATAAAAACAAAATCAGGGGGCACAATTAGGCTGTCATTAGATTAGGATGATTAAACAGAACCTGTGCCCCCTTATATCTGGTGCCCCTATCAGAGTCTCCCTTTACATCAGGAGTCCTCATCATAGTCCCCTTTTACATCAAATTCCCATCAGAGTGCCCCCTTACATCAGTGTCCCCATCACAGTGTCCCTTGTCATCAGGTGTCCTCATCAGATTGCCCCCTTACATAGGGTGTCCCCATCAGAGTTATCTCCATCAGAGTGCCCCCTTACATCAGGAGTCCTCATCAGAGTTATCTCCATCAGAGTGCCCCTTTTCATCAGGAGTCCCCATCAGAGTGCCCCCTTACATCAGGTGTCCCCATCAGAGTTATCTCCATCAGAGTGCCCCTTTTCATCAGGCGTCCCCATCAGAGTGCCCCCTTACATGGGGTGTCCCCATCAGAGTGCCCCCTTATATGGGGTGTCCCCATCAGAGTTATCTCCATCAGAGTGCCCCCTTACATCAGGTGTCCCCATCAGAGTTATCTCCATCAGAGTGCCCCTTTTCATCAGGCGTCCCCATCAGAGTGCCCCCTTACATGGGGTGTCCCCATCAGAGTGCCCCCTTATATGGGGTGTCCCCATCAGAGTTATCTCCATCAGAGTGCCCCCTTACATCAGTGTCCTCATTATAGTCCCCATTTACATCAAATTCCAATCAGAGTTCCCCCTTACATCAGGTGTCCCCCATCAGAGCACCCCCTTACATAAAGTGTCCCCATTGAAGTGTCTCCTTACATCTGAACAGTTATCTCAATCAGAGTGCCCCTTACATCAGGTGTCCCCAACAGAGTGCCTCCTTACATCAGTGTCCCCAACAGAGTGCCCCCTTACATCAATTGTCCCCAACAGAGTGCCCCCTTACATCAATTGTCCCCAACAAAGTGCCCACTTACATAGGGTGTTCCCATCAGAGTTATCTCCATCAGAGTGCCCCTTTTCATCAGGTGTCCCCATCAGAGTGCTCCCTTACATCAGGTGTCCCCATCAGAGTGCCCCCTTACATGGGGTGTCCCCATCAGAGTTATCTCCATCAGAGTGCCCCTTTTCATCAGGTGTCCCCATCAGAGTGCTCCCTTACATCAGGTGTCCCCATCAGAGTGCCCCCTTACATGGGGTGTCCCCATCAGAGTTATCTCCATCAGAGTGCCCCCTTACATCAGGTGTCCCCATAAGAGTGTCCCCCTTACATGGGGTGTCCCCATCAGAGCACCCCCTTACATAAAGTGTCCCCATTGAAGTGTCCCCTTACATCTGAACAGTTATCTCCATCAGAGTGCCCCTTACATCAGGTGTCCCCAACAGAGTGCCCCCTTACATCCGGTATCCCCAACAGAGTGCTCCCTTACATCAAGTGTCCCCAACAGAGTGCCCCCTTATATCAGTGTCCTCATCACAGTTCCTCTCTACATCAATTGTCCCCGACAGAGTGCCCCCTTACATCAGTGTCCTCATCACAGTGCCCCTTTCATCAGGTCTCAGAGCACCCCCTTACATCAAGTGTCCACATTGCAGGATCCCCTTACATAAGAACAGTTATGTCCATCAGAGTGTGCCCCCCTTACATCAACTGTCCCCAACAGAGTGCCCCCTTACATCAGGTGTCCCCATCAGAGTGCCCCCTTACATCAACTGTCCCCAACAGAGTGCCCACTTACATCAGTGTCCTCATCACAGTGCCTCTTTATATCAATTGTCCCCAACAGAGTACCCCTTTACATCAATTGTCCCCAACAGAGTGCCCCCTTACATCAACTGTCCCCAACAGAGTGCCCCCTTACATCAATTGTCCCCAACAGAGTACCCCCTTACATCAACTATTTGCATCGGACTGACTCATGGATCAGTGGATGCACTTTCAGAGACCTGGGGGGGGGGGGGGGGGCACAGCTAAAATTTAGGGAGGGCACACCCCACCC
Source organism: Staurois parvus (assembly GCA_951230385.1). NCBI lineage: Eukaryota > Metazoa > Chordata > Amphibia > Anura > Ranidae > Staurois > Staurois parvus. The sequence goes on along the minus strand of CATNWA010017176.1, from coordinate 244,405 downwards.
AACCCCAGCACCCCCCAGGATCCAGCCCTGATGCTCAGTGAACTCTTCTCTGCTCCAGAAGGGGAGAATTCACTGTGCACGTGCGCTGTTTGAATGGCCCAGAGTGGCGGCTAATGAGTCTAGCTAGAGATGGAAAGAGAGCAATGCGCATGCGCACAGCGTGAACAGCCCTGAGTGAATGCTACTGAGCTCAGCTAGAGAAGGAGAGAGCACGTGCACGCAGCTTTACCAGCCTGGAGTGGCCACTAATGGGCTCAGGTACAGAAGGAGAGAAAGCATTGCGCATATGCACAGTGGGAATGGCCCAGCATGGCTACTAATGAGACCAGCTAGAGAAAGAGAGAGCGCACTGTGCAAACGCGCACAATGTGAACGGTCTGGCCAATAATGAGCCCAGCTATAGGAGGAGACAGTGACAGGAGCACATGTGAGCGCTTTGAGCGGCCCACAGCAGCTGCTAATGAGCTCCGCTAAAAGGGCAGAGCACACAGGCACAGCTAGAACAGTCCTGAATGGCTCTGCTAGAGAAGGAGACAGCGCAGCAAGCATGTGCGCAGTGTGAACGGCCCAGTGTGGCTAGAGAAGGAGAGAGCACACTGCGAGCACGCACATGCACGCAGGATGAGTAATCCGGAATGGGCAATAATGAGCCCAGTTGCGCACTTGTGCAGTCTGAGTAGCCACTAATGAACTCAGCTAGAGGAGGAGAGAGCACAATGAGCATGTGCGCAGTGTGAATGCTCCAGAACGGCAAATTATGAGCTCAGCTAGAGAAGGAGAGAGCAGAGTGAGCATGTGTGCAGTGTGAGAGGCTGCTACTGAGCTCAACTAGAGAAGGAGAGAGCGCATGCACACAGCTTGAACATCTTGAAGTAGCCACTAATGAGCTCAGCTAGAGAAGGAGAGAGCACAGTGAGGATGTGCACAGTGTGAACAGCCTGGTGTGGCTGCTACTGGGTTCAGCTAGAGAAGCAGAGAGCGCATGCACACAGCTTGAACGGCTCGGAGCAGCCGCTAATGAGCTCAGCTAGAGAAGCAGAGAGTGCATGCGCACAGCTTGAATGGCTCGGAGTAGTCACTAATGAGCTCAGCTAGAGAAGCAGAGAACGCATGCGCACAGCTTGAATGGCTCAGAGCAGCCACTAATGAGCTCAGCTAGAGAAGCAGAGAACGCATGCGCACAGCTTGAACGGCTCGGAGCAGCCGCTAATGAGCTCAGCTAGAGAAGCAGAGAGCGCATGCGCACAGCTTGAACGGCTCAGAGCAGCCGCTAATGAGCTCAGCTAGAGAAGCAGAGAGCGCATGCGCACAGCTTGAACGGCTCAGAGCAGTCACTAATGAGCTTAGCTAGAGAAGGAGAAAGCGCATGTGCACAGCTTGAACGGTTTGGAGCGACTGCTAATGAGCTCAGCTAGAGAAGCAGAGAGCGCATGCGCACAGCTTGAACATCCTGCAGCAGTCACTAATGAGCTCAGCTAGAGAAGCAGAGAGCGCATGCGCACAGCTTGAATGGCTCGGAGCAGCCGCTAATGAGCTCAGCTAGAGAAGTAGAGAGCGCACCGCACGCATTCACAATTTGAATGGTTCAGAGCAGCTGCGAACGTGTTCAGCTAGAGTGTGCATGCATGTGTGCACGGTGTCAGCAGCCTGGAATGTCCAATAATGAGCCCAGCTAGAGAAGGACCGTGACAAATTAAAGCTGAAGGGCGAGGTGAGATGATAGGTGTCTGACACCCCAGGACAGTCTATGGTCTGGTGTCAGAACATCGGCTCAAATGTTTAATTGATGAGCTACACTGATGGACATTAATCACTTACGTGTTCAGTAAACGGTAACAGCGAGACGGCACGTGGAGTCGTATGTTGCTCTTCGGGTCGTATCAGGTGTCACCATGATGAGTCCTTCTACAAGACAATCGCCACTTCCTGGACGAGGCGACGAACGGGCTTCTCATTTCATCCAATGTGACAACGCCGAGAAGATACTCCGTCCAAAGAGTCAGAGAACTTGCAGCTTGGAAAGTCGATTCTCATCACTCCACATCTCACGCAACAAATGAGTCGGTTGAGTTGTAGGAATTATAAAATCTCATATATGACCCGTTACAGAGGAATGTCACCCTACCTAGAAATAAAATCCAGAACACTTGTCCCTGTCAAAAAAAATAATGAGACCTTTAGCTTTACCAGCATCCAATTACCTGATGGTGGAGCTTATAACCCGGGGTCTATGAAGTCCATCAACAAAAAAACAAGGTCTCATTGAGTAGGGTAGGGTTATGACCAGTGGATGTGTCCAAAAGATTTACCAGCATTCAATCACCTGATGGTGGGAGCTTATAACCCGGGGTCTATGAAGGCTACAACCACAGGGGCCGGGATGGTCCACCTCGTAGGACATGGAGAAGGTATGAAGAGAAGATCAGGTGGTGGCCTTACAAAGCTTGGAAACAGACAGATTCTGATAGCTCTGACCACACCAAGACAATGAAAAGGAAGTTCTTTGGGATGCACAAGGAAGGACAATGTCTACATTGAGGTATATATTCAAGAGCTGATCGAAGAATTTGAAGCACTCAGACATACTAGATATTCTTGGCATCTGCCAGGGTCTCCTGGCCTGGCCTGGCACACACAGACACCTTCCCCAGTGCAGAAATCAGACATGTGCAGAACGAAAAGGGTCAAAGAGTGCCCATCAAAGGACCTTGAGGCCGAAGGTATCAACCACAGAGACCAGGACGGTCCACCTCGTAGGACTTGGAGATGATATGAAGAGAAGATCAGGTGGTGGCCTAACAAAGCTGACCAACAGAGGCTTGAAACAAGAATGCCCAGGAAAACCCCATCCGGTGAAGTGAGCACATGGGGGTACTGGATGTACCTATCCTTATCTCTTACAATCAGTTGTCTTCTCCATCCAGCTATGGTGGACTTGGAAACAGACAGACTCTGATAGCTCTGACCACACCAAGACAATGGAGAGGAAGTTCTTTGGGATGCTCGGCACAAGGAAGGACAATGTCTACACTGAGGTATAAATTAAAGAGCTGATCGAAGAATTTGAAGCACTCAGACATACTAGATATTCTTGGCATCTTCCAGGGTTTCCTGGCCTGGCCTGGCACACAGACACCTTCCCCAGTGCAGAACGAAAAGGGTCAAAGAGTACCCATCAAAGGACCTCGAGGCCAAAGGCTGCAACCACAGAGGCCGGGATGGTCCACCTCGTAGGACATGAAGAAGGTAAGAAGAGAAGATCAGGTGGTGGTCTTACAATGCTGACCAACAGAGGCTTGAAACCAAAATGCCCAGGAAACACCCACCCACCCGATGAAGTGAGCACATGGGGGTACTGGATGTACCTTGTCCTTATCTCTTACAATCAGTTGTCTTCTCCATCCAGCTATGGTGGACTTGGAAACAGATAGACTCTGATAGCTCTGACCACACCAAGACAATGGAGAGGAAGTTCTTTGGGATGCTCGGCACAAGGAAGGACAATGTCTACACTGAGGTATAAATTAAAGAGCTGATCGAAGAATTTGAAGCACTCAGACATACTAGATATTCCTGGCATCTACCAGGGTTTCCCGGCCTGGCCTGGCACACAGACACCTTCCCCAGTGCAGAACGAAAAGGGTCAAAGAGTACCCATCAAAGGACCTCGAGGCCAAAGGCTGCAACCACAGAGGCCGGGACGGTCCACCTCGTAGGACATGAAGAAGGTATGAAGAGAAGATCAGGTGGTGGTCTTACAATGCTGACCAACAGAGGCTTGAAACCAAAATGCCCAGGAAACACCCACCCACCCGATGAAGTGAGCACATGGGGGTACTGGATGTACCTTGTCCTTATCTCTTACAATCAGTTGTCTTCTCCATCCAGCTATGGTGGACTTGGAAACAGATAGACTCTGATAGCTCTGACCACACCAAGACAATGGAGAGGAAGTTCTTTGGGATGCTCGGCACAAGGAAGGACAATGTCTACATTGAGGTATAAATTCAAGAGCTGATCGAAGAATTTGAAGCACTCAGACATACTAGATATTCTTGGCATCTACCAGGGTTTCCCGGCCTGGCCCGGCCTGGCACACAGACACCTTCCCCAGTGCAGAACAAAAAGGGTCAAAGAGTACTCATCAAAGGACCTCGAGGCCAAAGGCTGCAACCACAGAGGCCGGGATGGTCCACCTCGTAGGACTTGGAGAAGATATCAACAGAAGATCAGGTTGTGGTCTTACAAAGCTGACCAACCAGTGCAGAAATTAGACGTGTGCAGAACAAAAAAAATTAGTTTTGTTTCGGATCATTTCGTCTATTCGTTTTCAACCGGAATCACATTTTTCCAGTGGATTCCAAGTATTCAAATTGAAGATATCGAATTGATCCGAATTGATTGTGAACAATAGCTGGTTCTATTCTATCGAAATCTGAATTTTCGGGAGAAAGCTATAGTCTTTAAATTTATTCTATTCTATTCCAATCTATTCTATTTTTTTCTATTTTAATATTTTCTCTTCTTTTATTTTTTATTGGTCTTTGTTTTTTCAGTCTTTAAAGGAAATCAACAATAGTCAGCAGTTTATATTTCTAATTTATTTTCCAATTCAAATCTGTTTTTGATTTCTATTCAAATAATTTGTTATTTCGGCCGAAATTCCCTTTCCTTATTTTAGATTTGTTTAAAATAGTTATTTTTCCCATCCTATTCCTTTACATTCCATTTTATTCTATTTTTTTCCATTCGAATTTCGAAATACAACAATATTCTATTTTATTCTATTCTATTCAAATCTATTCTATTTTTTTTTCAATGCTCCTCTATTATTTTCTATTCTATTCCCTTATGTTCTATTCTATTCTTTTATTTTCTGTTCTATTGTTTCATTCTATTCTTTTCAAAATTCGCATTTCGTAAGACGGTTATATTTATTCTATTTTATTCTTTTTTTTTCCATTCTATTCTTTTCTATTCTATTTTGTTATATTCTATTCGAGTCCTTTAGAAATTTGAATTTCAAGAGACAGCTATATGTTAACACGAATACACAGTCTTTAAAAGGAAATCAGCAACGTTCAGCAATATGTTTATATTTCTAATTCTCCTCTATTATTTTCTATTCCTTTATTTTCTATTTTCTATTCTTTTATTTTCTGTTCTATTGTTTTATCAATTCTATTCTATTCTTTTCAAAATTTGAATTTCAAGATGGCTATATTTATTCTATTTTGTTCTAGTTTTTCCCCATTCTATTCTTTTCTATTCCTTTATTTTCTATTCTATTCTTTTATTTTCTCTTCTATTGTTTTATCAATTCGAATTTTGGAATACAACAATATTCTATTTTATTCTGTTCTATTCAAATCTAATTTGTTTTTCAATTCTCCTCTATTCTTTTCTATTCTATTCCTTTATGTTCTATTCTATTCTTTTATTTTCTGTTCTATTGTTTTATTCTATTCTTTTCAAAATTTGAATTTTGGAAGACGGCTATATTTATTCTATTTTATAAGAAAATCAGCAAAAGTCAGCAATATGTTTATATTTCTAATTCGTTTTCTAATTCTCCTCTATTCTTTTTTATTCCTTTATGTTTATATTTCTAATTTTTTTTCGATTTTTATTCGAATAATTCGTTATTCGAATTGGACATTTCATCTCTGTATTTTGGATTCGTTGAAATTCGTGACTAATGTCGTTCGGAAATTGAGATACATCCGAATAACAAAAATTTTATCCGAATTTCGATTCGGCACGAAAGGAAACCGCAAATCTAGCAGAAATCAGGCGCCGCGCGGGGCCCACAAACAGCAGCATCTCATATGTGACTGGCAGGCCTGGATCTCCATCTGTATGAATGAACGACTTCCTGGCACGGGTGCAAGCTCACTCGGAATTCGATTCCCCCTCCCTGGCCGAGGATCAGCGAGGAAACAAAGAAATGTGAAACTTCAATTCCAGAGCTGATCTCAGTAAATAATGTTACTATGAGTACAAAGCCGCGGCGGCAACAATCCTGAATACGGGAGACGAATCTCCGACAAAAGTCGATTATGTGACCCGGCCGACGCACAATGGTGACCGCAGAGGATTTCCCCGCCTTCAGAAACGTACGGTCAGCTTAACCCCTCGCCAACCAGAGGATGTCCCCCCCATTCATGACCGGGCCATTTTTTGCGATACGGCGCTGTGTTACTTTAACTGACAATTGCGCGGTCATGCAACACTTTACCCAAATGACATTTTTATCATTTTTTTCAGACAGATAGGGCTTTATTTTGGTGGTATTTAATCACCTCTGTGGGGTTTTTTTTTTTTTTGCTAAACAAACCAAAAACAACTGAAAAGTTTGAAAAAAAATAAGTTTTTTCTTAGTTTTTGTTAAAAAATGTTGTAAATAAGTGATTTTTCTCCTTTACTGATGTGCGCTAATGAGGCTGCAGTGATGGGCACTGATAGGCTGCAGTGATGGGCACTGATAGGCTGCAGTGATGGGCACTGATAGGCTGCAGTGATGGACACTGATAGGTGGCACTGATAAGGAGGCACTGATGGGCATTGAAAGGCATCACTCATATATGGCACTGTTAGGCGGCACTGACTGGCATTGATAGGTGGCACTGATGGGCAATGGCAGGTGGCATGGATGAGCACTGATAGCTTGCACTGCTGGGGCTACAATGATGATCAGGGCACATGTGCCCTCCAAGGAATGCCGATTACTGGCTCTCCGCTCCTCTCCTCTGTCAGCGTGACAACTCGTGAGGAGAGGAATGCCGATAACCAGCATTTCCCTGTTAACATGTGATCAGCTGTGATTGGACACAGATGATCACATGACTGAGCCGACATCTTCGGCTCTTTCCGTTGATCAGTGATCCGCTGTGTCCCAGAGACACAGCGCACCGTCGAATGACGCGCCCTCCCTGAGCCGCGCACGCGCTGTTAGAGTTGGAGGACGTCATATGACGTCCTCCCAGAACAAGAGGACCGCCTTGTGCCCGTCATTACTTTATATGGCGGGGCGGGAGGCGATTAAAAAAAGTTTTGTAAACATTTTGTAAATTTTAATAAATGTACAACATTTTTAACAAATTTTTTTTTTTTCACTAAATTTTGTAAAAAAAAATTTAAAAAATCAAATTCCGTCATAAATTTTTACAAATTTTTTTTTTTACTAAATTTAGTAAAAAAAAATTAAAAAAAATCAAATTCTGTCATAAATTTAGGCCAAAATGTATTCTCCTCTGTGTCTTTGCTATAAAAAAAAATTGCGAAACGTGTAAATTAATTGGTTTACGTGAAAGTTATAGCGTATATAGATACTGGAATTTCTTATTTTTTTCTAATACTAATAATGGCAATCAGCGACTTATAGCGGAACTGCGGCGGGCATTCTGACACTGGGGGGGAGGGAACTGACTTGGTGTCACTGACATCCCCAGTGACACCACTACAGCAATCAGTGCTAAAAAAAAAAAGCCCCGACACTGTACTAATAGCACTGGGCAGGAAGGGGGTTAACATTTGAAAATGCAAAATCACACACATATAATATATATATATTTTTTTTTTTTTTTGGGTTATATGTATATATATAGGAAATACTTCTACAGGGTATATATATTTATTTATTTTAATATATATTTTTTTGGGGTTTTATATATATATATATATATATATATATATATATATAAAAGATAAATTTTTTTGTATACATATATACATACATATATATATATATATATATATATACACACACATATATATATATATACACACATACATATATATATATATATATATATATATATATATATATATATATATATATATATATATATATATAGGATATACTTCTACAGGGTGGCAGTGCTGCAAAAAAAATCACACACACACAGACATACATATATATATAGATATATATATATTTTATATATATATATTATATATATACACACACACACGTGATTTTGCGCAGCGCTGCCATCCTGTAGCAGTATTTCTGTCCTAGGACGGCGGGCAAGCGTTTAAAGGACACTGATTTTATAGGGGTGTATACTTGTGAGCTACTATGGTGACATAAAAGTGCTTACAATTAATTATTTTAAGTATAATGGTGCATCAACACATAAAAACACATACCAAATTAATGTGTAGACAAAAGCAAAATAAAATATTAACTGTGTCGCGCTCCTCAGAATATTGTTTGGTGATATATGATGTATTATAAAATATAAATAAATTAAATAAATAAATATAAATAAATAAATGGATATTATCTCATAATAATATAATGTAACTTAAATTAAATCATGCCCAGTGCTGCAAATTAATTATAAATAACTAAAAAATAAAAATATTTTTAGTTATTTATAATTAATTTGCAGCACTGGGCATGATTTAATTTAAGTTACATTATATTATTATGAGATAATATCCATTTATTTATTTATATTTATTTATTTAATTTATTATATTTTATAATACATCATATATCACCAAACAATATTCTGAGGAGCGCGACACAGTTAATATTTTATTTTGCGTTTAAAGGACAACTCCACTTCAAAAAATTTTTTAAAAAAACTGCTATAACAAGTGTGACTACAAGATTCACTCTAAACTTGAATGTTATTATAAACATTTCCTAACTCTAGAATTAAAAAATAATTATTAAAAAAAATAAATAAATCACATTTTGCATCTTTGCGCCGATGGCCATCGAATTCTGGGTTACAGACAACCCCGAGGCATGGTGGCTCAGTGGGTAGGACTTCTACCTTGCAGCATTGGGGTCAAATCTTGGCCAGGACACTGGCTGCATGGAGGTTGCGCAGTGCCGAATTGCCGAGCCTATGGGCCCCCGCGCCATTTAAGGGCAGCGCGACAACGGATCCAAATAATATGATAATAACGAGTCGATGTTGAAAGAAAATGACGATGAAGCTTTCATAAATTATTGCCAAAAGATAATAAAAAAAAAAAGAATTCACTCAAAGAAAGGAAAACTTTCCATTGCAGGCCGTTCACAATCGTGCGACTTTTGGGGTCCAAATAAATATTTGTCCCTGGAAGCTGCTCGCTCTGGTAAACGGTCTTTTGAGGTGTTCGGACAAATGCTTTGTCAACACGAACGTTTTCTGGCGAGCAGATGAATGGGTGACACCATCGCCCCATTCCGGAGTGACGGACGGCCTTGTCAGTCCGGGGACATGGAGATCAGAGCGACCAGCCGCGTGATTAATGTCCCAGATTGGTTGGTTGGGACCGGAAACACTGACATGTGAGTTTATATAAACAGAGCGCAGTCGCCTGCAGCGTTACCCCCTCCAGGTCTCTGAAGACGTGGAGAAAAAAAACAGGACAGGCGAACAGAAGACTGAAAAATTTTTAAAGTTTAAATATTTAAAAAAAATAAAATAAAGTCACCTAATTTAATATTTTACATTTTTTTAAAGTATCAAAATGGTTTTTTTTTGTTTTTTTTTTTATTTAATTTTGGGTTAATTTTAAAATTAAATTTAGTTTTAAAGTAATTGAATTTATTTTTTTTAATGTTTTAAAATGTTTAATTTATTTTTCGTATTTCATGTATTTTAACTTTTCAGCATTTTTCACTACATTTTATTTAACTTAATTTTTATTTTTGTTTAATTTTACATTTAATTGAAAACGGAAGACTGAAAAATGTAGAAAGTTTAAATAATAAAAAAGTAATTTACATTTTTTTATTAGTTTTTTTAAAGATCCCCAAACTAGGGGATGCCATTAGACATCTTGGGGCCCCATACAGCCTACATGACGGGGCCCTCACTCCCCCAGACTGGAAGGGATAGTTTCCCATCATTGGTATTAGTGGGGAGGGAAATAGTGCCCATCATCATTGGGTGTCAGTGGGAGGAATAGTGCCTCATCATTGGTGTCAGTGGCATCCACTGATCCTCATCATTGTGGAATAGTGCCCCAGTCATTGGTGTCAGTGGGAGAGAATAGTGCCTCATCATTGTGTATCATGGGAGGAATAGTGCCCCATCATTGTGCCCAATCATTGGTGTCAGTGGGAGGAATAGTGCCTCCATCATTGGTGGAATAGTGCAGTGGGGAGGAATTAGAGCCTCATCATTGGTATCAGTGGAGGAATAGAGCCTCATCATTGTGTCAGTGGCCCAAGTGACCTCATCATTGGTAGTCAGTGGGAGGAATAGTGCCCCATTCATTGGTGTCAGTGGGGGAATTGTGCCCATCATTGGTGTCAGTGGGAGGAATAGTGTCTCCATCATTGGTGTCAGTGGGAGGAATAGTTGCCCCATCATTGGTATCAGTGGGAGGAATAGTGCCCCATTGGTGTCATCATTGGTGTCAGTGGGAGGAATAGTGCCATCATTGGTGTCAGTGGGAGGAGAAACTTAGTGCCCCTATCATTGGTATCAGTGGGAGGAATAGTGCCCCGGTCATTGGTGTCAGTGGAGGAATAGTGCCCATCATCAGTGGGCGAGGAATGTCATTCATTGTGGTGGAGGAATAGTGCCCCATCATTGGTATCAGTGGGAGGAAATAGTGCCCCATCATTGGTGTCAGTGGGAGGAATAGTGCCCATCATTGGTGTCAGTGGGAGGAATAGTGTCCCCATCATTGATGTCAGTGGATGAATAGTGCCCCATCATTGTGTCAGTGGGGAGGAATAGTGCCCCATCATTGTGTCAGTGGGAGGAATAGTGTCCCATCATTGGTGTCAGTGGGAGGAATAGTGCCCCATTCATTGGTGTCAGTGGGAGGAATAGTGCCCCCTCATTGGTATCAGTGGGAGGAATAGTGCCCCGTCATTGGTGTCAGTGGGAGGAATAGTGCCCCATCATTGGTGTCAGTGGGAGGTATAGTAAACCATCATTGGTGTCATGGGAGGATAATGTGCCCCATCATTGGTATCAGTGGGAGGAATAGTGCCCCCATCATTGGTGTCAGTGGGAGGATAGTGCCACCATCATTGGTGTCAGTGGGAGGAATAGTGGCCCCATCATTGGTGTCAGTGGGAGGAATAGTGCCCCCCATCATTGGTGTCAGTGGGAGGAATAGTGCCCCATCATTGGTGTCAGTGGGAGGAATAGTGCCCCATCATTGGTGTCAGTGGGAGAATAGTGCCCCATCATTGGTGTCAGTGGGAGGAATAGTGCCCCCATCATTGGTGTCAGTGGGAGGAATAAGTGCCCCCATCATTGGTATCAGTGGAGGAATAGTGCCCCATCATTGGTGTCAGGAGGAAATAGTGCCCAGTGGGAGGATAGTGCCCCATCATTGGTGTCAGTGGGAGGAATAGTGCCCCATCATTGGTGTCAGTGGGGGAATAGGCACCATCATTGGTATCAGTGGGGAGGAATAGTGCCCCATCATTGGTGTCAGTGGGAGGAATAGTGCCCCATCATTGGTGTCAGTGGGAGAATAGTGCCCCATCATTGGTATCAGTGGGAGGAATAGTGCCCCATCATTGGTGTGTCAGTGGGAGGAATAGTGGCCCCATCATTGGTGTCAGTGGGTGGAATAGTGCCCCATCATTGGTATCAGTGGGATGAATAGTGCCCCGTCATTGGTGTCATGGAGGATTGCCCACCCGTCATTGGTGTCAGTGGGAGGAATAGTGCCTCATTGTATCAGTGGGAGGAATAGATGCCCACCGTCATTGGTGTCAGTGGGAGGAATAGTGCCCCATCATTGGTGTCAGTGGGAGGAATAGTGCCCCATCATTGGTGTTGGGAGGAATAGTGCCCTCCATCATTGTATCAGTGGGAGAATAGTGCCCCATCATTGATGTCAGTGGGAGGATAGTGCCCCCATCAGTGGTGTCAGTGGGGAGGAATAGGTGCCACCTCTCCCCCCATCATTGGTGTCAGTGGGAGGAATAGCCCCATCATTGGTGTCAGTGGGAGGAATAGCGCCCCATATTGGTGTCAGTGGGAGGAATAGTGCCCCATCATTGGTGTCAGTGGGAGGAATAGTGACCCCAATCATTGGTGTCAGTGGGAGGAATAGTGCCCCATCATTGGTGTTTGGGAGGAATAGCGCCCCATCATTGGTGTCAGTGGGAGGAATAGTGCCCCATCATTGGTGTCAGTGGGAGGAGCGCCCCATCATTGGTTTGTGCCCCATCATTGGTGTCAGTGGGAGGAATAGTGCCCCATCATTGGTGTCAGTGGGAGGAATAGTGCCCCATCATTGGTGTCAGTGGGAGGAATAGTGCCCATCATTGGGGAAGGGAATAGTCCAAACCATCATTGTGTCCAGGGAGGAATAGTGCCCCATCATTGGTATCAGTGGGAGGAATAGTGCCCCATCATTGGTGTCAGTGGGAGGAATAGTGCCCCATCATTGGTGTCAGTGGGAGGAATAGTGCCCCATCATTGGTGTCAGTGGGAGGAATAGTGCCCCATCATTGGTATCAGTGGGAGGGAATAATGTGCCCCATCAGTCATGGGGAATAGTTGCCCATCATTGGGAGTGGGAGGCAATAGTGTGTCCCATCATTGGTGGAGGAAAAGTGACCCATCATGTGACAGTGGGAGGAATAGTGCCCCATCATGGGTGTCAGTGGGGGAATAGTGTCCCATCATTGGTGTCAGTGGGAGGAATAGTGCCCCATCATTGGTGTCAGTGGGAGGAATAGTGCCCATCATTGGTGTCAGTGGGAGGAATTGGTGCCCCATCATTGGTATCAGTGGGAGGAATAGTGCCCCATCATTGGTGTCAGTGGGAGGAATAGTGCCCCATCATTGGTGTCCAGTGGGAGGAATAGTGCCCCATCATTGGTGTCAGTGGGAGGAATAGTGCCCCATCATTGGTGTCAGTGGGAGGAATAGTGCCCCATCATTGGTGTCAGTAACTCCTGGAAATAAACTAAAAGGAAACATTGTTTCTCATTATCTGGGGGAAGTGACAGCTGAATCATCTGAGATATAGTGAAGAAAAAAAAACATTTAAAAACCGTCACCGACTTATAGTGACAGCGACTTTATTTTTTTACTATTTGCTGACCTCCGGAACGGATTGATTGGTTTTCAGTGCATTCCTATGAATTTTTTGCAATAGGAAGCACCCCCCCCGCAGAACGCATTAAATTCGTAAAGTGAGGTACGCCTGTATTACAGGAAGCCCTCCTGGGGACCCGCACAGCAGCGATCTCTGTTTTATAAAAACTGGCTTGGCCCCTGGAAATCCCGTTTCGGCGTTGGCAACGAAGAACGCACGCAGGCGGGGTGAAGAGCGCGGCTTCGCGCTATCCGGTTTCCATGCACACAATCCGCCAGCTGCAATCACGCGAAAAGGCGGACTCGGCGCTAATTACAGGTTACGGCGGCACAGAGAACGACATCCACTCTGCTGCTCTCTAAGCAAAAGTGTAACTGAAGAACGAGTTTAAAACGTCGATCACAATTAGTCGCAGTCACTGCAGGCAGCATATTAAACGAGCAGAAACCCGTGTGAGAAGCCGCTGATGGAAGCGGGATCTCTGTGGCCTAGGCTCTGCATGTGGTTGAAGGTCCAGCTGCCTAATCCCAGCTTTGCTGCTTAGCTAGCAAGTATGCAGCCAGTGAAGTCCCAGCTCCGACCTCCATACTGGCTGCAGCTCCCTGTATAGTGAAGCCACAGATTACAGTGGTGACATTTGAAGCTGTAAAGTGGCCCTGTCACCAATGGGGGACCATTTAAAAGAAAGCAAAAACATCTACGTATCAAAAGCAGCTCAAGTCTGGAATCCATTTCCACTCTTCCAGTCTACTTCATTGCTCGCCAGTCATGGCAGGTGTTTGACCCTCCCAGGAGGATTGGGTATCTACTCCCCCTCCCCCCTCCACTGCACTCATTGGTTTCTACCATGGGATTGTGCAAGACTATAGGGCATACAAACTAGTGGGAGGTACCATTGTGTGTGATGGGGGGAGACAGGTACTGGACCCTCCCAGGTGGGTTGGGTATCTGCTGCCCCCACTGCACTCTGGATTCTACCATGGGATTGTGCAAGACTACAGGCATACAAGCAAGTGGGAGGTACCATTGTGTGTGATGGGGGGAGACAGGTGGGTTGGGTATCTGCTCCCCCTCACTGCACTCATTGGTTTCTACCATGTGATTGTGCAACACTACAAGGCATACAAGCTGGTAGGATGAACCACTGTGTGTGATGAAGGGGACAGGAACTCAACCTTTCCAGGAGGATTGGGTATCTACTGCCCCCCACTGCACTCATTGGTTTCTACTGTGGGATTGTGCAAGACTACAGAGCATACAAGTGGAAGGAACCACTGTGTGTGATGAAGGGGACAGGAACTCAACCCTCCCAGGCGGGTGGGGTATCTACTCCCCCCCTCCACTGCACTCATTGGTTTCTACCATGGGATTGTGCAAGACTATAGGGCATACAAACTAGTGGGAGGGTACCACTATGTGTGGGGGGAACAGGTACTGGACCCTCCCAGGTGGGTTGGGTATCTGCTCCCCCCACTGCACTCAGTGGTTTCTACCATGGGATTGTGCAAGACTACAAGGCATACAAGCTAGTGGGAGGTACCATTGTGTTTGATGGGGGGGAACAGGTACTGGACCCTCCCAGGTGGGTTGGGTATCTGCTCCCCCCACTGCACTCAGTGGTTTCTACCGTGGGATTGTGCAACACTACAAGGCATACAAGCTAGTGGGAGGTACCACTGTGTGTGATGGGGGGGGGGGGGAACAGGTACTGGACCCTCCCGGGTGGGTTGGGTATCTACTCCCCCCCCCACTGCACTCATTGGTTTCTACTGTGGGATTGTGCAAGACTACAGAGCATACAAGTGGAAGAAACCACTGTGTGTGATGAAGGGGACAGGAACTCAACCCTCCCAGGTGGATGGGGTATCTACTCCCCCCCTCCACTGCACTCATTGGTTTCTACCATGGGATTGTGCAACACTACAAGGCATACAAGCTAGTGGGAGGTACCACTGTGTGTGATGGGGGGGGGGAACAGGTACTGGACCCTCCCGGGGGTTTGGGTATCTACTCCCCCCCCCACTGCACTCATTGGTTTCTACTGTGGGATTGTGCAAGACTACAGAGCATACAAGTGGAAGAAACCACTGTGTGTGATGAAGGGGACAGGAACTCAACCCTCCCAGGTGGGTTGGGTATCTGTTCTCCCCACTGCACTCATTGGTTTCTACCGTGAGATTGTGCAACACTACAGGGCACACAAGCTAGTGGGAACGTCACCCTCCCAGGATGCAGCGACGGGGTGACAACACCATTTCGATGGAAGGGAAGCAGGGGATAGACAACTTGTCTATGGTAACGGATGCTGAGATGTGATGATGTCACCATGTAGATGAATGGGAAGGCACACATCTGACATTTGTATCGTAATGGACGCAGTGACATGATGACGTCACCATTTAGATGGATAGGAAGCAGGGGATAGACAACCCTTCTATATTAATAGACACAGACATATTGATGTCGCCATTTTTGGTAAAAGGGAAGGCACACAACCGACAATGGCTGTGTTGTAATAGACGCAGTGACATGATGACGTCACCATTTAGATGAATCAGAAGGCCCAGATCCGAGAGCCGGCAACGATGGAAACTCAGCAGTGGGACCATTGCACTCTTGGTTCAGCACAGGAAAAGAGGCCACAACTGGAGAGCCAGCAAGATCAACAAATCAAAAAACTTGACCACCAAGGGGACATTAAAATTGAACTCAAGTATGGTGGGATGATCATGACATCACTGCCCCTTCCTCTCCATGTTATCCAATCAGAGAATGCTTTGAATTAATTGAGAAGGATGCAAGGTGCCCTCCAAATGGCAGCTGTGCTGAGCACATGACCCGCCATGCAGAAGAGCATCTCATCACCACATTTGCGCTTGAAGTCTTCTGTAGATGTCGGCGGGTTTTACGCCTTCGTTCCCAAGAAACGTCATCTCCACACGCTGTTCCACGCACTAACACTGGTGTCTGCCATCTTGGTTAACGGTCTCTGGACTGGCCCGCGACTTGTGCGCCACCGATTGGTAATAGGACATGCTTGCCACTTACTACTGCGTGTAGTACCGCCACGCATTTCAGATTATATCTTGAAAATGAAACGTCCCGGGTTGACTTTAATGCCCCTCGTATAGTAGAGGGTGTCCCTAACATCTGGACACATTGGAAATATCATTATATGTGTATATACCCTCACCGGCCACTTCATTAGGTCCACCTTGCTAGTGCCAAAAAAATATCCCCCACACCATGACACCACCATCACCAGCCTGAACCGTTCATACAAGGCAAGATGGATCCACCACACCATGACACCACCACCACCAGCCTGAACCATTGATACAAGGCAAGATGGATCCACCACACCATGACACCACCACCAGCCTGAACCGTGGATACCAGGCACGATGGTTCCCCCACACCATGACACCACAACCACCAGCCTGAACCGTTCATACAAGGCAGGATGGATCCACCACACCATGACACCACCACCAGCCTGAACCATTGATACAAGGCAGGATGGATCCATCACACCATGACACCACCACCAGCCTGAACCATTGATACAAGGCAGGATGGATCCACCACACCATGACACCACCACCAGCCTGAACCACTGATACAAGGCAGGATGGATCCCCCACACCATGACACCACTAGCCTGAACCACTGATACAAGGCAGGATGGATCCACCACACCATGACACCACCAGCCTGAACCACTGATACAAGGCAGGATGGATCCACCACACCATGACACCACCACCAGCCTGAACCATTGATACAAGGCAGGATGGATCCACCACACCCATGACACCACCACCACCAGCCTGAACCATTGATACAAAGCAGGATGGATCCACCACACCATGACACCACCATCACCAGCCTGAACCGTTCATACAAGGCAGGATGGATCCACCACACCATGACACCACCACCACCAGCCTGAACTGTTCATACAAGGCAGGATGGATCCCCCACACCATGACCCCACCACCACCAGCCTGAACCATTGATACAAGGCAAGATGGATCCACCACACCATGACACCACCACCAGCCTGAACCGTGGATACAAGGCACGATGGTTCCCCCACACCATGACACCACAACCACCAGCCTGAACCGTTCATACAAGGCAGGATGGATCCACCACACCATGACACCACCACCAGCCTGAACCATTGATACAAGGCAGGATGGATCCACCACACCATGACACCACCACCACCAGCCTGAACCATTGATACAAGGCAGGATGGATCCATGCTTTCATGCTGTTAAATTCTGACCCTACCATCTGAATGTTGCAGCTGAAATCCAGACTCATCAGACCAGGTAACGTTTTTCCAATCTTCTATTGTCCGATTCTGGTGATCCTGTGCGAATTGTAGCCTCCGTTTCCTGTTCTTAGCTGACAGGAGTGGCACCCGGTGTGGTCTTCTGCTGCTGTAGCCCATCTGCTTCAAGGTTGGACATGTTGTGGGTTCAGAGATGGTACTCTGCATACCTTGGGTGTAACGAGTGGTTATTGGAGTTCCTGTTGCCTTTCTATCATCTGGGACCAGTCTGCCCATTCTCCTCTGACCTCTGACATCAACAAGGCATTTTCCTCCACACAACTGCCGCTCACTGGATATTTTCTCTTTTGCAGACCATTCTCTTTAAACCCTAGACATGGTTGTGCAGGAAAATCCCAGTAGATCAGCAGTTTTTGAAACACTCAGACCGGCCCGTCTGGCACCAACAACCATGTCACGTTCAGAGTCACTGATATCCCCTTTCTTCCCCATTCTGGTGCTCGGTTTGAACTTCAGCAAGTCGTCTTCACCACGTCTAGATGCCTAAATGCATCGAGTTGCTGCCGTGTGATTGGCTGATTAGCAATTTATGTCACCGAGCCATTGAACAGGAGGACCTAATAAAGAGGCCGGTGAGTGTATAGGTATAATATATCGTACAAGGAGTAGTAAAAATCAACAAGCTGCTACGCACAAAAATAGGTACCAATGACCTATGGAAAAGACAATATATGTGAAAAGTGCAGCGCTCGTAAACAATATGTATACACAAGTCCTTAAAATGAATAGATATAAAATAAAGGATAAGAGGTAGTCCCACAGATATAGGTGAATATGAATAATTGAGGTGACTTCGCTGTCCGAGTAGAGGTGGTAATGAAATGCGCACTCACCGGAAGCGCATATTAAATGCGCCTTGTGTGTAATTATCCTGATGCCAGGTGATGGGAGGTCTTCCTTCTATCGGATCCGAGATAAGTTGTCCTTCTTCTCACAGAAGTACACCTGTATGGTCCTAGTGGGTGCTGTCACTCCGAATGGCCTGGGTGGTAAGTAGTAATCCGTCTTAGTACTGGGTCTGTAGGCTAGAGCACTCCCCCAGGGGGCAACAAGAACACTCCCATAGTGTAGTAGGTTAAACCAAACTTTTATTCAAAGAGGTGCATCATATAAAAAACATGTGTACAACGTTGCAGACAGTAGTCTGTAAAGGAACTGACCAGCTGGTAGTAAAAAATGGCCGTTGGAGCTCCACGTTGCTCCGGCGGCGTGACGTCACGGCGTGGTGTGGCTCCTCCTGACGCGTATCGTGCTCCAACATAATATATCACTCTATAAGCTCCCCAGACGTTCACCCCCTTGACTTCTTTTTTTTTGGGGGGTACACTAAAGGAGGTGTGCCCAAGGAAAATCACAGATATGAATCATCGGAAGGAACGCATGGTGAACGAATCTGCTTAACATGAAGGAAGCGTGGAGTTACTGCATGGGGTTCATGTGAATCTTGCAAAGTGCATGGAAGGTTGCACCACGAATGGTGGAGATCACATTGAAGATGTTATTGGTTAATATTCCAATGAAATGAAATTGATTGAAATCTTGCATTTTGCCCGTGTGTCCCAGACTGTTGGGACACCCCGTAGAGTTTGCAATAGTTTTGATTTAAAAACCACGTCTTTAGGATGGTAATGATGAAGGTTTATCGGTTGTCTCAGAATCAGTTGTCCACCTTAAAGCTTGAGAGTTCAGCGGTTGGGTTCCTATGAGGAAATGAAAGGACCCTCTCGGCGGTGACACCACAGCTTACTTGTGCCCGCCTAAAAATGTAACAGCGCCCCGCAGGTTACCATCTCATTGTTTCCCAATGCAAAATCTATCAATGAAAAGTGTTCGGGGGCTGGAATTCAATCACTCTCCATGTAAACAGTCACATGAGGACGAGGTGACAAGGCCACCATCCTGTCCATTCATGAAGTCAGCTACTCCCCCCCACCTCCCGGATCACAGGGCCGCCAGCCCTCAAACACTCACAAACATTTCTGCAAATAGCTGACTGATTATGTCGGGAACAATGGGGCCCGTAGTAAGCTGTGCTGGTCACTGTGTGTAAACAAAACACGTTTCCTTGGGAACAAACCCGCGTCAAGGCAGGCAGCATGCTGCATGGTGACCTAGATGGAGGCCGAGTTCCTCCACACCTCCCCGGTCATTGCATGGGAAGGACGGCTTATCTACAACACAACCAGTAATGGGGTCTCATTGCTGATCACCAACTCTGAAATACCGGCACCCTGGGGAGGACCACTGACCAGGACTTGGACCCTGAGGAGGACCATTGACCAGGACTCGGACCCTGAGGAGGACCACTGACCAGGACGTAGACTCTGAGGAGGACCACTGACCAGGACGCAGACTCTGAGGAGGACCACTGACCAGGACGCAGACTCCGAGGAGGACCACTGACCAGGACGCAGACTCTGAGGAGGACCACTGACCAGGTCTTGAACCCTGAGGAGGACCACTGACTAGGACTTGGAACC
Organism: Staurois parvus; assembly: GCA_951230385.1. Lineage (NCBI taxonomy): Eukaryota > Metazoa > Chordata > Amphibia > Anura > Ranidae > Staurois > Staurois parvus. Next base: position 224,536 of record CATNWA010017176.1, on the reverse strand, counting down.
TGAGGAGGACCACTGACCAGGACTTGGACCCTGAGGAGGACCACTAAACAGGATACGGATCCTGAGGAGAACCACTGACCAGGACGCAAATCCTGAGGAAAACCACTGACCTGGATGCAGACCCTGAGGAGGACCACTGACCAGAACGCGGACCCTGAGGAGGACCACTGACCAGAACGGGGACCCTGAGGAGGACCACTGACCAGAACGGGACCCCTGAGGAGGACCACTGACCAGGACTCAGTCCCTGAGGAGGACCACTGACCAGGACTCAGTCCCTGAGGAGGACCACTGACCAGGACTCAGACCCTGAGGAGGACCACTGACCAGGACTCAGACCCTGAGGAGGACCACTGACCAGGACTCAGACCCTGAGGAGGACCACTGACCAGGACTCAGACCCTGAGGAGGACCACTGACCAGGACTCAGACCCTGAGGAGGACCACTGACCAGGACTCAGACCCTGAGGAGGACCACTGACCAGGACTCAGACCCTGAGGAGGACCACTGACCAGGACTCAGACCCTGAGGAGGACCACTGACCAGGACTCCAATCCCGAGGAGGACCACTGACCAGGACTCCAATCCCGAGGAGGACCACTGACCAGGACTCCAACCCTGAGGAGAACCACTGACTAGGACTCAAATGGAGAAGACCAGCCTCACCCAACATTTATACCAGGGGTGTCAAACTCCATTTCATCGCGGGCCGTATCAGCAGTATGTTTGCCCTCAAAGGGCCGTTTGTATCTGTAAGACTAGATGTTCTGAGCACCCCCCCCCCCCCCATTACATCAGATGTCAGGAATCCCACACCTAACATCACTGTGCACCCCCTTTGGGGGCAGGGCTGGAAAGCAGAAAGTGCCAGGTCTGGAGGAGGACCAGAGGAGGAGAGGAGTCAGTTACCAGAGAGTGCTGAATGCTGAGACCAGAGGAGGCAGAGATGAGGGGGAGCTGTGGCTGCACTGAGAGGTGCAGGATTTGGCAGAGGAGTTCTATTCTCCTCTCTGCTGCCGACTGCTGAGACAAGGTGGGGGCGGAGACAAGGGGGCACCTGCAGGAGAGGTGCAAGGGCCACATGAAATGGCCTGGAGGACCGGATTCGGCCCGCGGTCCTTGTGTTTGACACCTGTAATTCATACCATGGAAGAACGCTTCAAATAAGTTCTCAGATCTCGGGGAGCCCTCAATATTCATCATTATATCTGCGTTTTGCGGTCCGACGTGATCATTGCGCCGGGAACGTTCAAATAAAAGAGTAAAGAAATGGCGTTCCTGGAGCATTTGTCACCCCGAGCCGAAGATTCGACATTTCCTTTCTCCATGTACTGTACGGATGGACACATTGGGGGCAGCTCTGCGTAGAAACCAATCGGCTTCCAGTTCTTATTGCCAAACCATAAGTGAACAAGCTGAAGTTGGAAGCTGATTGGCTCCTGAGCATTCAAATGGGAAAATAATGAAAAATGACTCTAAAAGCAGCTCTTCTTTTTTTTTCTGCCCATTTGCATGAGAGCTTCACCCTTCCACTTCCACATCTTGACACCAGTGGGGGATTTGTACACAAACTACGGCAGTGCAGGGCGGACTGACCATTTGGAAACTCGGGAACTGCCCGAGGGCCCGGGGTCATGAGATGCCCTGGTACCGGTACCGGTTTTAATAGCCTTTTTTGAGTTTGGGCAAGGACACAGGGGCCCCATGATCCCCTATTGCCTGGGGGCCCCATGAGTTGTCAGTCCGCCCCTGCTGCAGTGTACATACCTAACTCCGACCCGGTATCAGCCGAATACAGTCTTTGTACAGCAGAGCTCAGACTGGGTGAGGGAGAAGCAGCACAAAAAAAAAAAGCTAAACAGTTGTCCTGCAGTGCTCATGTGCTAACAAGAAGCCTGCTGATAGGAGGAGAGAGCAGAATGACAGACATGGCTCGCTGCTTTTCCTTTTACCACCCCCAGTTACAGGCTGGGGGAGGGGGAGTGCTGCTTGTAGGGGATAGTTGGTAACTCAATGCAAATAATCACAAGGAGCAGCAGATGGAACTAATGGCTCCCTATGAAGTCAGGTACACAAGGAGCGTGCAGCGGCCTCTCGGGATCGCTGCACATGATCAGAGCATTGTGTGGGTCAAGGGAGACTAATCGCTACATTGTTCCATCTGTTTAGGGATCAGTTGCTGCTCCTGGGGATTAATCACTAGTGGTTTCCATACCGCGATTACGTGGCTAAAAACTCCTGTGTAGCTTCTGAAAATGCCGAAAAAACAAGCAAAAAAAAGCTCCAAAAACACATAATTCGGGCTAAGGGCCATTTCACAACCCATGCAGTCCGCTGCGCTATTGTTTTCTGCAGAAAAAAAAAGCATGGATAGGAGGTTACATGGTCTCCAATGGCGTAGTTCACACCAGTGCCGTCCATTCCAGAAGAGTAGTAGAACGTGCTGCATTTATTTCTGTACTGAATTGGACTGGAACACGGTATAAAGCATCAAAAACACACCGGAACGCACCCAAACGCACCGGAACACATCCAAACGCACCGGAACGCACCAAAAATGTATCAAAAAACACACGCTCTCATTTAAGGTGAAGGAAATAAAGAGAGGAAAAAAAGCACCAGAATGTATAAAAAAAAAAGCATCAAAAACACACAAGTGCATCAAAAACACACATGCAGAAAGGAATCCGAAATGCAACACACATGCAGAAAGGAATCCGAAATGCAACGCACAGGCAGAAAGGAATCCGAAATGCAACGCACAGGCAGAAAGGAATCCGAAATACGAAGCAAGGGCAGAAAGGAATCCGAAATGCAACGCACAGGCAGAAAGGAATCCGAAATGCAACGCACAGGCAGAAAGGAATCCGAAAAAAAGCAACGCACATGCAGAAAGGAATCCGAAAAGCAACGCACAGGCAGAAAGGAATCCGAAATGCAACGCACAGGCAGAAAGGAATCCGAAAAAAAAAAGCAACGCACATGCAGAAAGGAATCCGAAATGCAACGCACAGGCAGAAAGGAATCCGAAATGTAACGCACAGGCAGGAAGGAATCCGAAAAAGCAACGCACAGGCAGGAAGGAATCCGAAAAGCAACGCACAGGCAGAAAGGAATCCGAAATGTAACGCACAGGCAGGAAGGAATCCGAAATGCAACACACAGGCAGGAAGAAATCCGAAATACGAAGCAAGGGCAGAAAGGAATCCGAAATGTAACGCACATGCAGAAAGGAATCCGAAATGCAACGCACATGCAGAAAGGATTCCGAAATGCAACGCACATGCTGAAAGGAATCCGAAATGCAACGCACAGGCAGAAAGGAATCCGAAATGCAACGCACATGCAGAAAGGAATCCGAAAAGCAACGCACATGCAGAAAGGAATCCGAAATGTAACGCACAGGCAGGAAGGAATCCGAAATGCAACGCACATGCAGAAAGGAATCCGAAATACGAAGCAAGGGCAGAAAAGAATCCGAAATGCAACGCACAGGCAGGAAGGAATCCGAAATGCAACGCACAGGCAGGAAGGAATCCGAAAATGCAACGCACAGGCAGGAAGGAATCCGAAATGCAACGCACAGGCAGAAAGGAATCCGAAATGCAACGCACAGGCAGAAAGGAATCCGAAATGCATTAGGTTTGTCATCCAGTTTTCCAACACAGAGCGCACTAAGCTTCTCTAAAATGTACTAAAGCATAAATAGACCCAGAATAAACAGGCTGCATGAAATCTGACCCTAGAGAAGCTCAATGCTGCTCCCCATTGGCTGCCATATTTCTCTCCACAACTGTAATACACGGAATATCCCCCCCCCCCCGCCCCATTCGCAGTGAGCCCAGGAGGATGGAAGCTCTGCCATTGGCTGGTGGGAAGATCAGAACACACAGTCACAGAACGTCTGATGAATAAAACGCACATCTCTGCCCGTGATATGAACACAGAATCCTCCTGAGAGTGTTTCCGCCTATCCCACGCACAGCGCCCTTTACATATCACACAGATTTTGCGGCGAATGAAGCGCCGGCTCTAAAAATATAATCCTCCATCAGGATACAATGTATCTAAAAATGTAAAAGAAGCCGTTTCCACGCAACGCAGGAGCGCAGCGGTTACCAATCCCGAGACGAGGCGACCCGCAGAGATCGCAGTCACCTGTTACAGGAACGGCACCAAAATGATTAGCGGACGGAGAACTAAAGCGGGCCACAGACGGGACGAACATCGGACGACGGTACCAGCATCGGGCGACGGTACCAGCATCGGGCGACGGTACCAGCATCGCGCGACGGTACCAGCATCGCGCGACGGTACCAGCATCGCGCGACGGTACCAGCATCGCGCGACGGTACCGTCCCGTCTATGGCCGGCATTAACCCCATAACTTCTGTCCCTTGCAGAGACAGAGGAAGAAGAGGAAGGAGAGGAGGAAGAGGAGGAGGAGGAGGAAGAGGAAGATGGAGAAGGAGGAGGAGGAGGGAAGATGGAGAAGGAGGAGGAGGAGGAAGATGGAGAAAGGAGGAGGAGGAAGATGGAGAAGAAGGAGGAGAAGATGAAGAAGAAGAAAGAGGAAGAAGAGGAAAAAAAGAAGGAAGAAGAAGAGAAAGAAGAAGGAGAAGAAGAAGAGGAAATAAGAAGAAGAAGAAGAAGAAGAAGGGAAAAGGAGAAGAAGAGGAGAAGAAGGAGGGAGAAGGAGAAGGAGAAGAAGTAAGAGAAGAAGAAGTGGAAAAGAGAAGAAGGAGAAGAGAGAAAAAAAGAAAAGAGAAAGAGAAGAAGAAGAAGAAGGAGAAAAAGAAGGAGAAGAAGAAGGAGAAAAAAGGAGAAGAAGAAGGAGAAGAAAAGGAGAAGAAAGAAGGAGAAGAAGAAGGGAGAAGAAGAGGGAGGAGAGGAAGAAGGAGAAGGAGAGGAAGAGGGAGAAGAAGAGGGAGAAGGAGAAGAAGAGGGAGAAGAAGAGCGAGAAGGAGAAGAAGAAGGAGAGGAAGAGGGAGAAGAAGAGGGAGGAGAGGAAAGAAGGAGAAGGAGAGGAAGAGGGAAGAAAAGAGGGAGAAGGAGAAGAAGAAGGAGAGGAAGAGGGAGAAGGAGAAGAAGAGGGAGAAGGAGAAGAAGGAGAAGAAGAGGGAGAAGGAGAAGAAGAAGGAGAAGAAGTGGAAAGAGAAGAAGGAGAAGAGAGAAAAAGAAGGAGAAGATGAAAGAAGAAAAGAGAAGAAGGAGAAGAAGAAGGAGAAAACAGAAGGAGAAGAAGGAAGAAGGAGAAAAAGAAGAAGAAGAAAGAAGAAGAAGAAGAAGAAAGATGAGAAGAAGAAGAAGAAAACAGGAAGGAGAAGAAGAAGGAGAAAAAAGAAGGAGAAAAAGAAGGAGAAGAAGAAAGAGAAGAGGAGAAAGAGAAGATGAGGAGAAAAAGAAGGAGAAAAAAGGAGAAGTAGAAGAAGAAGAAGGAGAAGAAGAGAGGTGGAAAGAGAAGAAGGAGAAGAGAAGGAGAAAAAGAAGGAGAAAAGAAGAAGGAGAAAAAAGAAGGAGAAAAAGAAGGAGAAGAGAGAAGAAGAAGAAGAGGAAGAGAAGAAGGAGATCCTAAAGAAGGAGAAAAAGAAGGAGAAAAAGAAGGAGAAGAAGAAGAAGGAGAAGCAGGAAGAGAAGAAGAAGATCCAATATAAAAACACAATTGTAATACATTTATTTGGATACAAATGGATACATTGTTGCTTAACTTCAAACCCCCGAGCCGCCCCCAATACCACCCAAGACATTTTCATATAAAGAATAGCGAACCTGGAATTCCGGTTGGAATTCTTCTTTTTCTTACTTCTTCTTTCCTTCCAGGTCACGGCTCATGCGCAGATTTTTTTATCAGTAAAACGATCGCCGATCTGAGCCCATCATTGCCGTGAAAATCGGCCAATCGTCACAATCGGACGCAAATTTTCCAACATGCCTGATAAAAAAAATGTGCAAAAACTCCAAAAAAACGGCCGATCAATTAACCCACTAATGTGCGAATATATCGTCCGATTTTCGACCCGTCTATGGCCAGCATTAGACTTCAAAAGAGGGGGGGCGCTCGGTGGTGCGCTGATTTGGTCGCAGCTCTTTATATAAGAGGTGTGATGTCACTTATTTGCATTGTGCGCACAATCCCGCCCACCGGAGTCTGCTAATCTTCCCAGCGCAGCCGGAGCGCACAACCGCCATTGGCCAGAAAGTCGCCTATTTTCCGGATGTGGATGTCCCCCTACCTTCATAGCTGCTGACACATCCCTCTGTTTGCTGATCTCCCCCCCTCCCCCTCCGCCTGACCTAACATCTCCTATTACAATGAATTGTAAGCTTTGTGTGGTCCAGAAGCTGAGTTCCTCCCAACGGGTCCGCCTGACGGGTACAGCACCAGAGCGCAGGACCTCAACCTTTGTGACACCGGGGCCTGTAAATCCGTCTACAACCATCCGTGACCCATCGGTACCGAACTCCTTCCACAGCAAACGTCCGGGAACCCAAAGTACGTATATCAATGTACAGATCGGCCAATCTCAGAAGGAAGAATTATTAGAACATAAACAGGCAAAGTAAAAATAGCCCCTCAAATCATTGGTGTCAGTGGGATCATGCCCCCCCCCCCCCATGGACAGAATACCCCCAAATAATTGTCATCAGTGGGATCATGCCCCCCCCCTCACCCATGGACAGAATAACCCCCAAATAAATGTCATCAGTGGGATTGGGATCATGCCCCCCCCCCCCCATGGACAGAATACCCCAAATAATTGTCATCAGTGGATCATGCCCCCCCCCCCCATGGACAGAATACCCCCAAAAAGTAATTGTCATCAGTGGGATTGTGCCCCTACCCCCCCCCCCCCCCCCCCCCCAATGACAGAATACCCCCAAATAATTGTCATCAGTGGGATCATGCCCCCCCCCCCATGGACAGAATACCCCCCAAATAATTGTCATCAGTGGGATTGTGCCCCTACCCCCCCCCCCCCCCCATGGGGAGAATACCCCCCAAATAATTGTCATCAGTGGGATTGTGCCCCTACCCCCCCCCCCCCCCCCCCCCCCCGCCCCCCCCCCCCCAGGACAGAATACCCCCAAATAATTGTCATCAGTGGGATTGTGCCCCTACCCCCCCCCCCATGGACAGAATACCCCCAAATAATTGGCATCAGTGGGTTTGTGCCCCTACCCCCCCCCCCCCCCCATGGAGAGAATACCCCCCAAATAATTGTCATCAGTGGGATTGTGCCCCTACCCCCCCCCCCCCCCCATCGGGAGAATATCCCCCAAATAATTGTCATCAGTGGGATTGTGCCCCTACCCCCCCCCCCCCATGGAGAGAATACCCCCAAATAATTGTCATCAGTGGGATTGTGCCCCCTACCCCCCCCCCCCCCCCATGGACAGAATACCCCCCAAATAATTGTCATCAGTTGGGATTGTGCCTCTACCCCCCCCCCATCGGGAGAATACCCCCAAAATAATTGTCATCAGTGGGATTGTGCCCCTACCCCCCCCCCCCCCCCCATCGGGAATAATCGGTATAAGATCCCCAAAAGTAATTGTCATCAGTGGGATTGTGCCCCTACCCTGCCCCCCCATGGAGAGAATATCCCCAAATAATTGTCATCAGTGGGATTGTGCCCCTACCCCCCCCCCCCCCCCCCCCCCCATCGGGAGAAATATCCCCAAATAATTGTCATCAGTGGGATTGTGCCCCTACCCCCCCCCCCCCCCCCCCCCAGGAGAGAATACCCCCAAATAATTGTCATCAGTGGGATTGTGCCCCTACCCCCCCCCCCCATGGAGAGAATACCCCCAAATAATTGTCATCAGTGGGATTGTTGCCCCTACCCCCCCCCCCCCATGGACAGAATACCCCCCAAATAATTGGCATCAGTGGGATTGTGCCCCTACCCCCCCCCCCCCCCCCCATGGAGAGAATACCCCCAAATAATTGTCATCAGTGGGATTGTGCCCCTACCCCCCCCCCCCCCCCCCCCCCATCGGGAGAATACCCCCCCCAAATATTGTCATCAGTGGGATTGTGCCCCTACCCCCCCCCCCCCCCCCCCCCATCGGGAGAAATATCCCCAAATAATTGTCATCAGTGGGATTGTGCCCCTACACCCCCCCCCCATGGAGAGAATATCCCCAAATAATTGTCATCAGTGGATTGTGCCCCTACCCCCCCCCCCCCCCCCCCCCCATCGGGAGAATATCCCCAAATAATTGGCATCAGTGGGATTGTGCCCCTACCCCCCCCCCCCCCCCCCCCCATGGAGAGAATACCCGCAAATAATTGTCATCAGTGGGATTGTGCCCCTACCCCCCCCCCCCCATGGAGAGAATACCCCCAAATAATTGTCATCAGTGGGATTGTGCCCCCCCCTACCCCCCCCCCCCCCATGGAGAGAATACCCCCAAATAATTGGCATCAGTGGGATTGTGCCCCTACCCCCCCCCCCCCCCCCCCCCATGGAGAGAATACCCCCAAATAATTGTCATCAGTGGGATTGTGCCCCTACCCCCCCCCCCCCCCCCCCCCCCCCCCCCCATGGGGAGAATACCCCCAAATAATTGTCATCAGTGGGATTGTGCCCCTACTCCACCCCCCCATGGGGAAAAATACCCCCAAATTGTTGGCCTAAGTGGGATTGTGGCCCCTCCAGGGGAGAATATACCCAAATCATTGGTGGTAGTGGTCTTCTGGGGAGAAGACCCCCAAAGTGTCAGCGGGATCATGGCCCCCAAGGCACAATACCCCCAAATTGTTGTTGTCAGTTGGACTGTGGTACCCAGGAGAGGACACCTCCAAATCATTGGTGTCAGTGGGATTGTGGCCCTAAGGGGGGAATACCCCCAAAGTATTGATGCGTTTTTGTGTTGCATTTTTAATCTGCCTAAAAACAAGAAAAAAAACCTCAGAAACGCACCAAAAACACAAGGAAAACGCACTGCAGAAACGGATCAAACACAAACTGCATAGGTGTGAACCGAGCCTTAAGGAACGTCAGCTTCCATCGCTGGGTTTGCACGCAGGTGATTTTGGCCTCCCTTTTAACCCATTTGGCCAAAATCCCAACCGTTCCGACCTTCAGTCCCCGCGTGGACCTTCCAGATGACGCGCCGACCTTCCAGATGACGCGCCGACCTTCCAGATGACATGCCGACCTTTCAGATGACATGTGGACCTTCCAGATGACGCGCCGACCTTCCAGGTGACGCGCCGACCTTCCAGATGACGCACCGACCTTCCAGATGACGCGCGGACCTTCCACATGACGCGCGGACCTTCCACATGACGCGCGGACCTTCCACATGACACGCGGACCTTCCAGATGACACACCGACCTTTCAGGTGACGCGCCGACCTTCCAGATGACGCACCGACCTTTCAGATGATGCGCCGACCTTCCAGATGACGCGTGGACCTTCCAGATGACGCGTGGACCTTCCAGATGACGCGTGGACCTTCCAGATGACACACCGACCTTCCAGATGACGCGTGGACCTTCCAGATGACGCGTGGACCTTCCAGATGACGCGTGGACCTTCCAGATGACGTGTGGACCTTCCAGATGATGTGCCGACCTTCCAGATGATGCGCTGACCTTCCAGATGACGCGCTGACCTTCCAGATGACGCGCTGACCTTCTAGATGACGCGCCGACCTTCCAGATGACGGCCAACCTTCCAGATGACGTGCCGACCTTCCAGATGACATGCCGACCTTTCAGATGACACGCCGACCTTCCAGATGACGTGTGGACCTTCCAGATGACACGCCGACCTTTCAGATGACACGCCGACCTTCCAGATGACGTGTGGACCTTCCAGATGACACGCCGACCTTTCAGATGACGCGCCGACCTTCCAGATGACGTGTGGACCTTCCAGATGACACACCGACCTTCCAGATGACACACCGACCTTCCAGATGACATGTGGACCTTCCAGATGATGTGCCGACCTTCCAGATAACGCGCCGACCTTCCAGATGACGCGCCGACCTTCCAGATGACGTGTGGACCTTCCAGATGATGTGCCGACCTTCCAGATGATGGCCAACCTTCCAGATGACGTGCCGACCTTCCAGATGACACGCCGACCTTCTAGATGACGCGCCGACCTTTCAGATGAGGCGCAGACCTTTCAGATGAGGCGCCGACCTTCCAGATGACATGTGGACCTTCCAGATGACGCGTGGACCTTCCAGATGATGCGCCGACCTTCCAAATCATGCGCCGACCTTCCAAATCATGCGCCGACTTTCCAGATCATGTGCCGACCTTCCAAATCATGTGCCGACCTTCCAGGTGACACGCAGACCTTCCAGACGACACGCAGACCTTCCAGATGACATGCCGACCCTCCAGATGACACGCGGACCTTCCAGATGACACGCGGACCTTCCAGATGACACCGACCCTCCAGATGACACACCGACCTTCCAGGTGACACACGGACAGCCGCCGAATCTGCTGAAAAGACGGCGAGCGCACAAGCCAAGGAGACAGCAGAAGAGAAGTACAAGAAATGGAATGAAATCTAATCCCGGCATCTGTGGTCAGCGAGGACCAAAAGAAAAACATCGCCCCAACGCCGCGCCAGAGCGATAAAACGCCGCCGGGACTTGGCTGAGATTTAAAGAAAAAAAAAAAAAAAGTTCGGCCGGAAACGCGATATTTTGTATCCGTCTACAACTTACTTTCAGCGACCGTACGGCGTGCGCGCCAAAGCGTAAAGCCCGCCAAGACGGTTTCCGTTGCCGTGGCAACCAGGTTCTCCGACGCCACATTGAGGTAAATATAACTTTTTTTCTGCCGGCGAATTCATTTCCAAAACGTTTTTTTTTTACATTTCCATCGAAGAGCCAATCGCCCCACAGACAGGCCGCCTTTTACGCTGACGCTTTGATCGGGCGCTGCGGTCCCGCGCCGCGATCGATCTTTCCATGCCTAAAACGCTGGCAAATACAAAGGCGTGGGGGATCATTCACAGGGGCGGTATAAGAAGGTGGCTGAGCTGCAGTTTTAACCCCCCCCCCCCCCCAACCATCCACCTAAGGAAGGGCATGCAGCAATTTAGGAATGTATACAAAAAAATAAACAGCATGTCAAATGTGGCGGGCACCAGGTGGGCAGTAAAAACAGGCGGCTGAGCCAAGATTTTTCCAATGCTCAAAACGCTGGCAAATACAAAGGCGTGGGGGATCATTTACAGGGGCGGTATAAGCAGGAGGTTGAGCTGCAGTTTTAACAACCCCCCAACCATCCACCTAAGGAAGGGCATGCAGCAATTTAGGAATGCATACAAGGATTAAACAGCATGTCAAATTTGGCGGGCACCAGGTGGGCAGTAAAAACAAGTGGCTGAGCCAAGATTTTTCCGTCTCCCCCCCGACCATCCACCCAACAATGGGCATGCAGCCGTTTAGGGCTGTACACATGCCACCACAAGTATCACCCTAGGTTCACACCTCTGCGTTTCGGTTCGCACCTCTGCGTTTCAGTACAGTCCATTTAACATGATTTCCTATGGGACGCGTTCACATCTCTGCATTTTCACCGGCTGCGTTTTTTTTTGGAAAGGGCCGGGGACTTTTTTGACCGCGTTTTTGGTTCTATAGACTTCAATGGGAAAGCGGCAGAAAAGCATGGAGTGCATTTTAGATGCGTTTTTGATGCGTTTTGCATTTAAAATCTGCCTAGCAACAAGAAAAATTCTAAATGGAAAAAAAAACGCAAAACGAATCAAAAAAGCACTAAAAACACGGCAAAAACACCTCAAACACAACCTGCATAATTGTGAACCTAGACTTAGACCGCGTGTCACTTTTGGCGGCGTGTTCCGCCACCGATCTCCACCCCTTTAAGGACCCGTTGGTACATGCATTGCCCTCTGAAGAGCAATACATAGTGGGGAGCTTTTCAGAGGGGCCTCCAGCCGCCCCAAGGATAGGCTGACACCTGGAGGCGGGGCCGAGCGTGCCAGCGCTACCATGTGTTCCTGCATGTCGCATACAGGGCAGCCCATTCATTTCACTGGACTACTCTATGCGCAAGGAATCCAGAAAAGAAGTCCTGGAGCCTTTTCCAAAAAACGCGCGGCTTCCTGCGGTTCGGGGCACGCGGAAACGCACAGGTGAGCATATGCATGGGGGGGGGGAGGGGGGGGTCTGAAAAAATGACCCCACCGCGCCTCTGCCAAAAGAAGAAGCGTGTTTCTGTGCGTGTCGGGAAAGCGTTTTTTTTTGCGCACATTCCCAACATGCAACACCAAGCCGCAGCCACATGCACGGCACGCAGCTGCGGTGTGGCCCCCGGGCATTTCAATGGGTCAGGTTCTGCCGAATGCGACAGCAGGAAATATTTCTGCCATGCAGCGGTGCTAACTGTCACACCCGTAAGGACGCCATTAGGGTGAGCGGTCGGTAAAAACGCAGATCAACTACGTATTTTTGCTGCCCTATGAGTATAAAGTGCGGCATTTACAGGGTACATATCACCTCCTCGCTGCCCCTAAAAAGCGATCCACCGCAGATCATTTTTCAGCAGGGCAGCAAGGTCTGTCGCCGGCAGGGGCGGACTGACAACTCATGGGGCCCCCGGGGCAATAGGGGATCATGGGGCCCCTGTGTCCTCGCCCACACTCAAACCACACCCAAAAAAGCCTATAAAAGGTACCAAGGACATCTCATGGGGCCCCCTACTGACCCCGGGCCCTCAGGCAGTGCCCGAGTACCCAAATGGTAAGTCTGCCCCTGGCCACCGGTGTGAACGAGCCCCAAGAGGAACAACTGAAAACAGAGCGATCAAAATCCTCCGTGCTGAAAACTGCTAGTGGTGTATGCTGAGACTTGTAGTTCCCCAGCACTGAAAACACCACGGCCTATGTCTGCTGAGACTTGTAGTTCCCCCAGCACTGAAAACACCACGGCCTATGCCTGCTGAGACTTGTAGTTCCCCCAGCACTGCACCACAGCCTATGTCTGCTGAGACTTGTAGTTCCCCCAGCACTGACAACACCACAGCCTATGTCTGCTGAGACTTGTAGTTCCCCCAGCACTGACAACACCACAGCCTATGCCTGCTGAGACTTGTAGTTCCCCCAGCACTGACAACACCACAGCCTATGTCTGCTGAGACTTGTAGTTCCCCCAGCACTGCACCACAGCCTATGTCTGCTGAGACTTGTAGTTCCCCCAGCACTGACAACACCACAGCCTATGTCTGCTGAGACTTGTAGTTCCCCCAGCACTGCACCAAGGCCTATGTCTGCTGAGACTTGTAGTTCCCCCAGCACTGACAACACCACGGCCTATGTCTGCTGAGACTTGTAGTTCCCCCAGCACTGACAACACCACAGCCTATGTCTGCTGCACCACGCCTTGTCAATCACAGGAAACCGCCTTACCTGAGAAGATAGACCGCCCTCTCAATGTCGTTCAGCTCTTCATCGACCGTCAGTCTCTCGATCTCCTCCGGAGTCTGTAAAATAGAGAACAGGAGTCAGTGATGGGGGAGGGGACATTAGAGCGTAAGCTCCTCTGGTACATAGACTGATGTGACTGTGGGGGAGGGGACATTAGAGTGTAAATTTTTTGTTTATTAAAATCTTGCAAACAAAAAGCATCATAAAAATCATATTTACATATATACAGAATAAAAATATATATAATTAAACAAAACCAGCTTACTTCAGCAAAATAACAAATCCTGACCGTCACCTAAACCCCCCCCCTCAGGCTAAGAAACGATTAAACATTCACCCCACACATTGATCCCACACATTGATCCCATACATTGATCCCACACATTCATCCCATACATTCATCCCATACATTCATCCCACACATTCACCCCATACATTGACCCCACACATTGATCCCATACATTGATCCCATACATCGATCCCATACATTGACCCCACACATTGATCCCATACATTGATCCCATACATTGATCCCCATACATCGATCCCATACATTGACCCCACACATTGCTCCCATACATTCATCCCATACATTCATCCCATACATTCATCCCACACATTGATCCCATACATTCATCCCACACATTGATCCCATACATTCATCCCACACATTGCTCCCATACATTGCTCCCATACATTCATCCCACACATTCACCCCATACATTCATCCCATACATTCATCCCATACATTGCTCCCATACATTCATCCCATACATTGACCCCACACATTGATCCCACACATTGACCCCACACATTGATCCCATACATTGATCCCATACATCGATCCCATGCATTGATCCCATACATCGATCCCATGCATTGATCCCATACATTCATTCATCCCACACATTCATCCCACACATTCATCCCATACATCGATCCCATACATTGATCCCACACATTGATCCCATACATTGATCCCACACATTGATCCCACACATTCATCCCATACATTCATCCCATACATTCACCCCATACATTCATCCCACACATTGATCCCATACATTCATCCCATACATCGATCCCACACATTGATCCCATACATTCATCCCATACATTCACCCCATACATTGATCCCACACATTGATCCCATACATTCACCCCATACATTGATCCCACACATTCATCCCACACATTCATCCCATACATCGATCCCATGCATGCAGCTTTCTTCAAAAATCTGATGTTACAAAATCTAGGGGACGTGAAAGGACAGAAAGAGAAGCCACGCCCCCAAAGACTGACAGACAGCAGCTACGGGGACCTGACATTCCTCCACGCCTTTGTCCAGGCTCCCGGCCGCCACCTGTCCTTCTCAAGACCCCGAATCTTCCCAACCTCACCCAGAATGTTGTTCACCACCACCTCGACAGGAAGGACTTTTTTGCGAATAGAAACCTGACACCGTGCATTCCACGTGTGGTAACGGACTACTAAGCTAACTAGAAAAAGTGTCTCAAAATCAAAATCCCGGTGAGTCTGAAAGGCTCCGTAAGACCACTCCGCGTAACTCAAGCGGGAAAGGAAAGGGATCCCCAGAGCCCCACCCACCCGCTTGTAGACATTTCTATATTGAAGGGGCACTGAAGCAAGAAATGGTCCATCGTCTCCTCCACTCCACCACACTCCACTCTTGGACAACCACGGTTCTCCGCAGAGCAATGCTTCAGGTTGCCCTTCACATAGAGTCTGCCATGGAACGAGAGCCAGGCCAAATCCCGAAACTTTAAAGGGATTCTCTCCAGGTTCATCAAACGCAGACCCTCCCTCATAACCGGGCCTGGGCAATCCCTCAAGGCCAATGGCTCGCTAAAGGCAGATTCAACAACCCTCTCCTCTCCAGGGCCTTCCTAGGAAGAGATTTAATTTCCTCCGCCGTCACTCGCCATTGCCGAAGCATTTTCAGACACGGGGCAACATAAGCCGGGAGCTTACCATGTTGGACCCTCAGGCTTTTCACTGGCCCACCATTCTCCCAGCTCCATAGAAAAGGCCTAAACCAGGACTGAAAAATACCAAACCCACCCAGGCGGTTCCTCTGCCAGCATGCTACCAAAATTATGTTTCAAAAACATCAGAGAAAAGAAAAACCACCGGGTTCACCATACCTAGGCCACCCATCCGCCTGGGAAGGTAGGTTACAGACCTCTTAATGAGGTTCAGTTTGTGCCCCCATATAACAGCTGGAAGAAACAACTGTAGATCCTCGCATAGAGAGACACTGGCAAAACACAGACAAAGCTGACATACAGAAATACCGGGATCAGGGAAGTTTTAATCAGGTCAATCCTTTCCCTGTAAGAGAGTTTCCAATCCTTCCAGCTGGCCACCTTGGCATCGGCATCTTGTAGCCTGCTTACCCAATTTGCAAGGCCGTAATCACCGGGACCAAATCTGATGCCTAAAACTTTAATTTCCTGCTGGGGCTCTGGGAAGGCGTCTGGAAGGGTAAAGCCTTCGCCTTCCTCTCCCATCCAGAAAACCTCACTCTTATCCTGATTGATCTTTGAGCCAGATGCTCAGCATACTGTTCCATCACCGAGACCACCTCCTCCGCCTCCTGCCTCAGCGTACTGTTCCATCACCGAGACCACCTCCTCCGCCTCCTGCCTCAGCATACTGTTCCATCACCGAGACCACCTCCTCCGCCTCCTGCCTCAGCGTACTGTTCCATCACCGAGACCGCCTCCTCCGCCTCCTGCCTCAGCATACTGTTCCATCACCGAGACCCGCCTCCTCCACCTCCTGCCTCAGCATACTGTTCCATCACCGAGACCGCCCTCCTCCACCTCCTGCCTCAGCATACTCTTCCATCACCGAGACCACCTCCTCCACCTCCTGCCTCAGCATACTGTTCCATCACCGAGACCACCTCCTCTGCCTCCTGCCTCAGCATACTGTTCCATCACCGAGACCACCTCCTCTGTCTCCTGCCTCAGCATACCGTTCCATCACCGAGACCACCTCCTCCACCTCCTGCCTCAGCATACTGTTCCATCACCGAGACCACCTCCTCCACCTCCTGCCTCAGCATACTCTTCCATCACCGAGACCACCTCCTCCACCTCCTGCCTCAGCATACTGTTCCATCCATCACCGAGAGACCACCTCCTCTGCCTCCTGCCTCAGCATACTGTTCCATCACCGAGACCACCCTCCTCCTCCTGCCTCCTGCCATCAGCATACCCTGCCTCAGTTTCCATCACCGAGACCACCTCCTCCACCTCCTGCCTCAGCGTACTGTTCCATCACCGAGACCACCTCCTCTGCCTCCTGCCTCAGCATACTGTTCCATCACCGAGACCACCTCAGCTTCCATCACCGAGACCACCTCCCTCCTGCCTCAGCATACCGTTCCATCACCGAGACCACCTCCTCCGCCTCCTGCCTCAGCATACCGTTGGGGGACCGTGGTCCTGCTTGATCACCGAGACCACCTCCTCCACCTCCTGCCTCAGCATACTGCCATCACACCGAGACCACCTCCTCCACTCCTGCCTCAGCATACTGCTCCTCACCGAGACCACCTCCTCTGCCTCCTGCCTCAGCGTACCGTTCCATCACCGAGACCACCTCCTCCGCCTCCTGCCTCAGCATACTGTTCCATCACCGAGACCACCTCCTCTGCCTCAGCATACTGTTCCATCACCGAGACCACCTCCTCTGCCTCAGCATACTGTTCCATCACCGAGACCACCTCCTCTGCCTCAGCATACTGTTCCATCACCGAGACCACCTCCTCTGCCTCAGCATACTGTTCCATCACCGAGACCACCTCCTCCGCCTCCTGCCTCAGCATACTGTTCCATCACCGAGACCACCTCCTCTGCCTCAGCATACTGTTCCATCACCAAGACCACCTCCTCTGCCTCAGCATACTGTTCCATCACCAAGACCACCTCCTGCCTCAGCATACTGTTCCATCACCGAGACCACCTCCTCCGCCTCCTGCGTCCCGGAGATGAAAACAGACACGTCATCAGCATAGGCCACGACCCTCAGAGGGGGCTCCCCAGGAATGCCCAAAGGAACTCCACACAACGGTCCGCTCTCTAACCTCCGAATGAAGGGATCGATTACAAACGCATATAGCAGAGGACTCAAAGGACACCCCTGACGCACACCTGAGCCAACCTCAAAGGGTCGTCCAATCCAACCATTCACAAGCATGAAGCTTTCAGCCCCCCTCTGTATAAGGTCTTTAGCCAATCGATAAAGCCCCCCTCCAGGCCATACTTGCCAAGAAGCAGCCATAGGTACTCATGATTGACTCGATCAAAAGCTTTGGCCTGATCCAATGCCAGCAGGAACTTTCCCCAGCCTGCAGCCCTGCACCGCTCCAGGGCCTCCCGGACAGCTAACACCGCTGAAAAAGTGCTTCTTCCCTGAACCGAACAGTGCTGATGGCGAGAAAGTAAATTGCCCGCAACAGACGATAAACGCCAGAAAATAATTTTTGCCAGTATCTTCCTATCAACATTGAGAAGGCTAATGGGCCGCCAATTCTCAATTCTCGAGGAATCCTTACCCTTTGACAGAAGAATCACCGCAGATTGTCGCATGGAGGGAGAGAGCGAACCCTCTCTCAGACATGGAGGGAGAGAGCGAACCCTCTCTCAGACATGGAGGGGGAGGGCGGACCCTCTCTCAGACAGCCATTAAACACCTCCACCAAATATGGGCCAGAGTCACCTTAAAGTGCTTATAAAACTCGGCTGTCAATCCGTCTGGCCCAGGCGACTTCTTCATGGCAAGCTGATCAATAGCTTTCACCACCTCATCTGCCGTGATGTCCTCTGTCAAACTCACAAGAGAACTGCCATTTCCCAGTCCTGGAGTAGTAGTCCAGAAAACCCAACATGCTCGCTCGATCGAGGTCCCTCCTACCCAGGAGGTCAGCATAATATGACCTGGAGGTTTCCAGGATCCCTGACTTGGACTTTGTCAGGGAACCCGTACTGTCAACCAGGCCTACAACTGACTTAACTGCTCTACCTTGTTTGCAGTTCTGGTAAGGGTCGGGCGAGTGATATTTCCCATAATCCCTTTCCAGAACCAAAGAGGCATGCCTGTCATATTGACACTGCCTGAGCAAGAGTTTAACCTCAGAGATCGCTTCTGGATCTCCATTATTCGAGACAAGCCGATCGAGCTTCCTCCGCAGACGCTGGTAGGTGACATACTTATCAAGCTGTTTATTCCTTCCTATGGCCTTGAAAAACCCAACGATCCTTCGTTTTGTAAGCTCCCACCACTCGGACTTACTGCTGCAAACGTCCATGATGGATACCTGTGCCTGAAAGAAATCCTCAAAGGATTGACTCACCTTCTCATCATCCAGGAGTGCCGAATTCAGCTTCCAGGTACCCCTCCCCTTAGGTGGTGTATCGGGGCCACTCAGAGTCACAGACAGAATACAGTGATCGGAAAACTCCACCGCCTGACACACTGGTGCCGAGAAGGCGGAGTTCTCCTTTAAAAAAACCTATCTATTCTACTCTGACTGGAACCTCTCTGAAAAGTGAATCCCGTGTCGTCTGGGCAGCAATGAATGTGCACATCAACCAGACCTGCCTCTCTAGGCGTCACAGTCCAGCCTGACTCCGGTCCCTCTCCTGTCCTTAGTCCTAGTGACGGTGTTAAAGTCACCACCGAAGACAACTTGCTGGGCTGTAAAAAGGAAAGGTTTGATCTTCATGAAGAGGCAGCTTAAAGCTGCACCCCGCCCATTGGTTGCAGGAACCTCAGACCCTAAAGCTGCACCCTGCCCATTGGTTGCAGGAACCTCAGAGCCCCCGCTCTGCAAACCACCATCAGAGGCAGCAGCAGTCACTCCATCCACCAACACACAGGCATTCCCCTTTCCAGCATTGCAAGCACTCTTATCATCCATATGTTTCCTTTCACTCGTGGCACTACTGCTCCCAGCAGACCCACTCACACCAGATGCTCCTGTCTCCCCCTCCCCCAACATACTCCTCTTAGGCAAAAGCCTTCCACTCCTGGTCACTCTCCCCTGGGTTTCAGCAACACCTTTCAGAGTGCTGCTGACAATTTCCCTCCCACCATTTTCTGCTGCATTTGCAGCCATCAGCAGGGATTGTCCAGCAAAAGTCTCAGATCCCACCTTTACCTTCCCCCCAGCAGAGTCCACAGTCACAGGGTTCCTGGTATCAGAGTCCACAGTCCCAGCAGAGTGCAGTCCTGCAGGCACAGCAGCCATCTTCCCTGCAGAGCTCTGTGCACACACAGGAGGATTTCCCTCCAAAACACTGCAGTGCACATGGCTGTCCATCTTGGAGTCCAAACTGTCACTTTTAATAAAGCGCAGCTTTTCTGTTTTTTTCTCCTTTACAGGACCAGGTACAGAGTCCTCACCGTCATCTTCATCCTCAGAGTCCTCAGAAAAGCGGAAAGTTCTTCCAATTAGGGAAGACTCCAATTCCTCAATGTACTTCAGCAGCCCTCCGCCATGTTCCTCTACCTCCTGTGCTGATCCTCCAGCTTGCTGTGGAGGGAGGGAAGCAGAGGCTGACATTTCCTCCAGGGAAGCAGATCCTGAGGTGGATGGGATAGCAGGGGCAGCATCCAGGACCCCCTCCTCGCTCTCCACCCGTACTGCCACCGCCGATGCTGGATCCTTACCGGAGTCTCCCTTCATCTTCCGGAACCTTTCCTCATTACGGAACTTTTCTCTGAAAGCTCCGCTCTTCTCCTTCAGCGTCTTTACCAGATTCTGCTGCTTCTTAATGGCGACCTCCAAACCCTTCATCTCCGGCTTCATGCTCTGCCTCTTTACTGCTCCATGACGTCCTCCAGACCCTTCATCTCCGGCTTCATGCTCTGCCTCTTGCTGCTCCATGACGTCCTCCAAACCCTTCATCTCCGGCTTCATGCTCTGCCTCTTGCTGCTCCATGACGTCCTCCAAACCCTTCATCTCCGGCTTCATGCTCTGCCTCTTGCTGCTCCATGACGTCCTCCAAACCCTTCATCTCCGGCTTCATGCTCTGCCTCTTGCTGCTCCATGACTTGTCATGGAGAACTTTCTTTTTCTTGTAGTCAGTTTTCAGACTCACCAACTTTTCCTCCTCCTTTGCGATTCTCACCAGATAATCAGCAACCCGCTCTCTGAAGACAGGGAGGGATTCCCCACTTTTAGGGCCACAGCCAAGGTCTTCAGGTGCTGGTAAAGTATGGGAAGGTAAGCTGGGTCCCTCAGGGGGAGCATGGTCTGAGCCTAGCCCAGAAGAGGCCATGTTTCTGGGGCCAGGCGAGCAGGCCTGGCCCCCTAGTGCCTGGAGAGGGAGAGCAACTGCAGCACAACCTCTCTGGTGCAGAGTGTAAGCTCCTCTGGTACAGAGACTGATGTGACTGTGGGGGGGGGGGACATTAGAGTGTCAGCTCCTCTGTACAGAGACTGATGTGACTGTGGGGGAGGGGACATTAGAGCGTAAGCTCCTCTGGTACAGACTGATGTGACTGTGGGGGAGGGGACATTAAAGTGTAAGCTCCTGTGGTACAGAGACTGATGGGACTGTGGGGGGAGGGGACATTAGAGTGTAAGCTCCTCTGGGTACAGACTGATGTGACTGTGGGGGAGGGGACATTAGAGTGTAAGCTCCTGTGGTACAGAGACTGATGGGACTGTGGGGGGAGGGGACATTAGAGTGTAAGCTCCTTTGGTCCAGAGACTGATAACTGTGGGGGAGGGGACATTAGAGTGTAAGCTCCTCTGGTTGAGACTGATGTGACTGTGGGGGAGGGGACATTAGAGTGTAAGCTCCTCTGGTTGAGACTGATGTGACTGGCTCAGTGATCTCTGTACAGCGCTGCGGTATATGTCAGAGCTCTATGAATGTATAATAATATTCAGGTGCATTGATTTCTATGGGCTGCCTCAGCGCAATGCGTTGTAATGGGCCGCGGAACGCACGGAACGCACTGAACAGAAGTAAATTCGATGCGCTTTATTAGTGTCGGTGGGAAAGTTCCGGTTCTTTATAAATTGATGAAATCGATGATCTCGTCTCACGACATGCGAAGCGGCGAGCTCGGGGAACCTCGGCTGTATTTGGTGGATTCCGCGTCGCCTCCTTTTACAACAGCCGCCATTTCCATAGCCTGGCGATCATCTGAGACGCAGAAATCCGATCGTCTCTCTGCAGACATAATTATAGGACTGCCGTTGTGCACATCCCCCGATCA
Organism: Staurois parvus; assembly: GCA_951230385.1. NCBI lineage: Eukaryota > Metazoa > Chordata > Amphibia > Anura > Ranidae > Staurois > Staurois parvus. The sequence goes on along the minus strand of CATNWA010017176.1, from coordinate 202,841 downwards.
ATACAAGGTGGTGCCGCCGCTCTCGGCTCATTGCGCCTCCATTGGAATCGGATGGGAAATGTAATGAAAGTGAATACATAATGAAGGACCAGGAATGGGAGGGGGGGAGGGGCGGTTTAAAGTCGACCTTCAACTTAGGTCATATGGATGACCCGAAACCCTCGGCGTGTCTGCGCATGCGTGGAAACCCCCTGCAACATATCTGAGCACATGCCATGCTAACAAAGATGGCGGTGCTGAGGGTGGGGGAAGGTGGGGGGAGGGTGGGGGAAGGGTGCTTCCAAAGCTAAAGGGGACTGAAGTTCATATTTAAATAGGGAATCTGATAAAAAGTGATATCTCGGGTCCCCTCACACACAACATGGGGAACATTAACAGGGAAGTGAGATTCCTTGTGGGGGCCACAGGCAGAAGTGAGACCCCCGGGCGGGGGGGGGGGGGGGGGGGGGGGGAACTGATGGGTGATGTAAAAGAGGCACCAAACACCCAATACTGAAACCTGAAATCAGGGAATGACTCTCCAAATGATGCATCTGGACCAGGGGCGGACTGACAACTCATGGGGCCCCTGGGCAATAGGGTATCATGGGGCCCCTGTGTCCTCACCCACACTTAAACCACACCCAAAAAAGCTTAAGAAAGGTACTAGGGGCATCTCATGGGGCCCCTACTGACCCCGGGCCCTTGGGCAGTGCCCAACTGCATAAATGGTCAGTCTGCCCCTGATCCGGACACTTCCAACCAGATTTATAGCGCCATCATAGAGGGTAGGGATGTACAAAGTCAGCTGAGGTATCCACACGACATTGCTTGTATCTACTGTGGATCACTTTTCAGAGGCATTGACAGGTGGTAGACAGGCAATAGGTCACCTCCTTCTCTTCACCGCCTGCTTTAATCCTGTAAATGCTGCGCCGTCACGCGTGACGCCACCATGTTCGTAACACGTAGTGACAGGGCGGCTGCAGTGTGGCCCCATTCATGCGAATAGGTTTCATTCAGTGGGGGTGCTGGATCCATGGATCATTCTTGCCATGGCAGCTTAAAGCCCAACTCTGGGCAAAAAAAGAAAGTTTTCCCATGTATTGGGGCCGCGCCTGCACTGTACAGGTCAACTGCCCGATGCAATGGGATTGGAGAACTAATCCTCCCTGCACAAGATCGGTCCCTGTAGCTCCTGCTAACACCCCCCCTCCACACACACACACACGGTCTAGCGGTCTTGTGCAATGGACTGTTCCTGACGTCATCACGCACGTCAGAAACAGTCTGCTGCTGGATCATGGGGGAGTGCCGTATGCAGGTGGAGCAGAGGATCAGGCGAATGTAAGCTTTCTCCAATCCCATAGGCAAAAACGAGCAGCTGACCCATGCAGTGCGGGCCCAGCTCCACAGCATGGGAAACTTTTATTGTGCCCGGAGTTGGGCTTTAAAGATCTTCAGTCTGTATGAAAAAAAAAAATCCTGTAGCTGCTGAAATCTATTATAAGGACACTTACCTGTCCAGGGACCCAGCACCACCCTCGCCCGAGCCGGTTTTACATCGTTCTTGGGGTCCCCAGCGCCGGCACGTTCACAGTATTGGGGGCCTTCTTGCAGCTTCACAGTCAGCTTCCCGCTGCGCATGCGTGAGCCACGCCTTGTGAATGGTACACAGGCTTCTGGGAACTGTGACGTGTCCCAGTAGGCTGCTGGGGGGGGGGGGCAAGTTACGCTCGGATTGCCCCTAGGCCAGGGGTAGGCAATCTGAGAGCCGCAGGACTACAAGTTCCATCATGCCTCTGCAAGTCATAGCTGTAACTGTCAGTTATGTAATGTTGCAATGCCTCATGGGAAATGTAGTTCCACAACAGACAGAGAGCCGCAGCTTGCCTACCCCTGGCCTAGGTGATCTGAGCAGAAGTGGGAGCGGACACATGTCAAAACCAGATACCTGCCCCCCCCCCCCCCCCCCAAAAAAAGAAAAAATCAAATGTAGCCGAAGGTGATAGAAGAGAGGGGGAGGGGGAGGCAGAAAAGTGGAACTTCCCCTTTTGGGTGAAATTCTGCTTTAAAATGAAACTTCACCCAAAAAGAGACGTTCTAATCCTCCCCACTCTCCCCCCCCCCGCCCGCAGCCTTCTGGGACACGTCACAGGTTCCAAAAAGCTGCGGGATCATTCACAAAGTGCAGCGCGGCTCGTGCATGCGCAATGGGCAGCTGGCTGCGAAGCAGCAAGGAATCGCCGCAGGCTGCCCACACTTAACATGAGCGCTCTGCATGGGGCGTGAAGACCGGCCCAGAGGGGGGAGCACTGGATCCCCGGACAGCTGAGGGTCCTACTAGTAAAAGTCAGCAGATACAGGATTCCTATAGGATTTGTAGTTGCTGATCCTTTACTTTTACATAACTGACTGAAAAACTGCTGTAAAGGAGGTTGGTAAAAATGTAGCTCAACCTCCTGTTTTTACTGTCCCCAACTGCAAGTGTAAACTGCCAATAAGGTTGCTGAATACTTCATTATACCGGCTTCATGTTGTTCATAAAACCTACTTTGTAATATGTTGCTGCCCTCCAATCATGTGATTCAGGTGTTCCAATATCCTCCATATCATGTGATTCAGGTGATCCAATCCCCTCCATATCATGTGATTCAGGTGATCCAATCCCCTCCATATCATGTGATTCAGGTGCTCCAATCCCCTCCATATGATGTGATTCAGGTGTTCCAATCCCCTCCATATCATGTGATTCAGGTGTTCCAATCCCCTCCATATCATGTGATTCAGGTGCTCCAATCCCCCCCCATATCATGTGATGCAGGTGTTCCATTCCCCTCCATATCATGTGATTCAGGTGTTCCAATCCCCTCCATATCATGTGATTCAGGTGTTCCAATCCCCTCCATATCATGTGATTCAGGTGCTCCAATCCCCTCCATATCATGTGATTCAGGTGCGCCAATCCCCTCCATATCATGTGATTCAGGTGTTCCCATCCCCTCTATATCATGTGATTCAGGTGTTCCATTCCCCCCCATATCATGTGATTCAGGTGTTCCAATCCCCCCCATATCATGTGATTCATGTGTTCCAATCCCCTCCAGTCATGTGATTCGGGTGTTCCAATCCCCTCCATATCATGTGATTCAGGTGTTCCAATCCCCTCCATGGACACAGGTGTATACAATCAAGCCCCTAGGCATGCAGACGGCTTCTACAAACATTGGTGAAAGAATGGATCGCTCTCAGGAGCTCAGTGACTCCAAGCGTGGTCCCGTGATAGGTGGCCACCTGGGCAATAAGTCCATCCGTGACATTTCCTGGCTACTAAATATTCCACGCTCAACTGTTAGTGGGATTATAACAAAGTGGAAGCAACTGGGAACAACAGCCACTCAGCCACCAAGTGGTAGGCCACGTCACATGACAGGGCGGGGTCAGCGCATGCTGAAGCGCACAGTGCGCAGAAGTCACCAACTGTCTGCAGAGTCAATAGCTAAAGACCTCCAAACTTGGTGTGGCCTTCAGATGAGCCCAACAACAGTGCGTAGAGAGCTTCATGGAATGGGTTTCCATGGCCGAGCAGCTGCATCCAAGCCTTCCATCACCAAGTGCAATGCAAAGCGTCGGATGCCGTGGTGTAAAGCACGCCGCCACTGGACTCTAGAGCAGGGGAGGCATGTTCTCTGGAGTGACCAATCACGCTTCTCTGTCTGGCAATCCGATGGACGTGTCTGGGTTTGGCTGTTGCCAGGAGAACGGTACTTGCCTGACTGCATTGTGCCAAGTGTAAAGTTTGGTGGAGGGGGGATTATGGTGTGGGGTTGTTTTTCAGGGGTTGGGCTTGGCCCCCTAGTTCCAGTGAAGGGAACTCTTAAGGTGACATTTTGGACTATTTCATGCCCCCAACTTTGTGGGAGGAGTTTGGGGATGGCCCCTTCCTGTTCCAACATGACTGCCGCACCAGTGCACAAAGCAAGGTCCATAAAGACATGGAGGAGCCAGTTTGGGGTGGAGGAACTTGACTGTCCTGCACAGAGTCCTGACCTCAACCCCATAGAACACCTTTGGGATGAATTAGAGCGGAGACTGCGAGCCAGGCCTCCTCCCCCGACATCAGTGCCTGACCTGACAAATGTGCTTCTGGAAGAATGGTCCAACCTTCCCATAGACACCCTCCTAAACCTTGTGGGGGGCCTTCCCAGAAGAGTTGAAGCTGTTATAGGGCGGGGCCAACTCAATATTGAACCCTACGGACTAAGACTGGGGGGCCAATAAAGGTCATGTGTGTGGAAAGGGCGGGGCCAACTCAATATTGAACCCTACGGACTAAGACTGGGGGGCCATTAAAGGTCATGTGTGTGGAAAGGGCGGGGCCAACTCAATATTGAACCCTACGGACTAAGACTGGGGGGCCATTAAAGGTCATGTGTGTGGAAAGGGCGGGGCCAACTCAATATTGAACCCTACGGACTAAGACTGGGGGGCCATTAAAGGTCATGTGTGTGGGAAGGCTGGGGCCCAATACTTGGCACAATATGGTGTATTCTATATGGGGAAAGGTTTGTGGACGCCTATATGAGATTGTTGGCCATCACACCCCATAACCTCGGCCATTAATATGGAGGTGCCCCCCCCCCCCGCACTCAGGGGACCCCACTACAGTAGAGAGAAAACAGGTGGCGCACACACCTAGTGCATTATCCAAGGTTTATTGTAGGAATTAAATCATAAAAACATACTCACAGACGAAGCATGTATCTAAAAAGCATAGAAAAATGACAATGGCCACAACGGCGGGCAAGGTGTTCTCACTGTCAGTGCGGTCAAATGTCTGACGCGTTTCGGGGACGAATCCCTTTCCTCAGAGCTGATGACCAGCCTCTGATGCTGATGTATGATGAATGGAAAGTGAAGTAAGAGCCTCGCTGTTGATGCCTTTCCATTCATCATACATCAGCATCAGAGGCTGGTCATCAGCTCTGAGGAAAGGGATTCGTCCTCGAAACGCGTCAGCCATTTGACCGCACTGACAGTGAGAACACCTTGCCCACCGTTGTGGCCATTGTCATTTTTCTATGCTTTTTAGATCCATGCTTCGTCTGTGAGTATGTTTTTATGATTTAATTCCTACAATAAACCTTGGATAATGCACTAGGTGTGCCCCACCTGTTTTCTCTCCATCCATTGGCTGATCTCCCCGTCTGAGGAGGGCTGCACCCCTGGAGCATTTCCTTTGGTTGTCGCTGTCCTGGTACCCTTGGCTTCCCTTTTGGCTGTGCATATCCTGAGGCGCTGGAGAGTACATACGCGACCCCACTGCAGTGTACACAGACAAGCTGGATGAGTAACACAAATGGAACAAATAATGCAAAAAAATATTACTAAGAATAAAAGGTAAAGTGTAACAATCAGTACAAAGCAGATGAGTCATAACAGACCATAATAATGGATACAATGTAACAAAGAATGGAACACACTTTGCACAGCCTGCGATGAGTCATACAATGTAACAATGTGTGCAGCTCACAGTTCAGGGCTCCACACTCGCCCGTATGGTACAGCGTATTGCAGGCAGTGGGCGGGCAGTGGGCGGGCAGTGGGCGGGTCGACGGAGCAAGGTTTACTTTTTTCTTTGCTTAATGTGAAGCGTCACATAATGACACTCTATTCATGTCTCGGCTGCAGTGCAAGGATGTGCGACACCATCCACTATTCACAGCGATGTGCGACACCATCCAGTATTCACAGCGATGTGCGACACCATCCAGTATTCACAGCGACACCATCCAGTATTCACAGCGACACCATCCAGTATTCACAGCGATGTGCGACACCATCCAGTATTCACAGCGACACCATCCAGTATTCACAGCGACACCATCCAGTAGTCACAGCGATGTGCGACACCATCCACTATTCACAGCGACCTGCGACACCATCCACTATTCACAGCGATGTGCGACACCATCCAGTATTCACAGCGATGTGCGACACCATCCAGTATTCACAGCGATGTGCGACACCATCCAGTAGTCACAGCGATGTGCGACACCATCCACTATTCACAGTGATGTGCGACACCATCCACTATTCACAGCGATGTGCGACACCATCCAGTAGTCACAGCGATGTGCGACACCATCCAGTATTCACAGCGATGTGCGACACCATCCAGTAGTCACAGCGATGTGCGACACCATCCACTATTCACAGCGATGTGCGACACCATCCAGTATTCACAGCGATGTGCGACACCATCCAGTATTCACAGCGATGTGCGACACCATCCAGTATTCACAGCGATGTGCGACACCATCCAGTATTCACAGCGACACCATCCAGTATTCACAGCGACGTGCGACACCATCCAGGATTCACAGCGACATTCAACACCATCCAGTATTCACAGCGACATGCAACACCATCCAGTATTCACAGCGACCTGCGACACCATCCAGGATTCACAGCGACGTGCGACACCATCCAGTATTCACAGCGACGTGCGACACCATCCACTATTTACAGCGACGTGCGACACCATCCAGTATTCACAGCGACGTGCGACACCATCCAGTATTCACAGCGACGTGCGACACCATCCAGTATTCACAGCGACGTGCGACACCATCCAGTATTCACAGCGACGTGCGACACCATCCAGTATTCACAGCGATGTGCGACACCATCCAGTATTCACAGCGATGTGCGACACCATCCAGTATTCACGCCGACCAGAACAGGGCATAGTATGGATGAGCCCTTAAGGGCGTGTTCACACTGGGATGCAATGAAAATCGCACAGATAAAGCCGTCACATGCACACGCTGAGGCACATTTTTTTTTAAATCTAAAAGCAACCTGAATTTGTTTTTTTTTTATGAGCTGCATTCACACGCATTATGTTTACACACGTTAGCGCACACTGCGCTGCAAAAAGAAAAATGCAGCCTGCTCTACTTTTTATTTTAACTGCAGCGCAATAGTGTGAACTACGCCCATTGAGAAACATGTCACTGCGTTTGGAATGCATTTCTGAACACGTACAAATGCATCTGGTATGAAGAGACCTAAAGCCCGCCCGAGGGCCGGATCACACTAGGAGCTGCATGTCAACCATTCCTGTGCGATTCACATGCGTTTCTGTACACTGCGATTTCGGCTGATCCATTTGGAATGGGTTGCAATCGCACCGCACCAATAGAAGTGCTGCATCCAGATCACATGGTACTGTTGTAACCTGCGTGGGTGAACGCACTACATTTACATCCTGCATTTGGGGTGTCATTAACTTGGCACTGACACCTGCTGCAGATCGCAAGGGTAGTGCAATTTGGAAGTCGGGTTTCCGGCATTGCATTCTAGTGTGGACGGGTTGCTGCACTTCTCATGTATTTTCATCAAAATGCACATTATATACAGTTCAATGGTAACGCATGTAACATGTATGTAGAAGGTTACACGTGCAGAGAAAAGGCAGAACTCCTCCTACAGACCCTGCACCTCTCCTGCAGCTGCAGCACCCCTCTCCTAGTCTCCACCCCCCCATCTTGCTTCAGCAGTCAGCAGCAGAGAAAAGGTCAGAACTCCTCCTACAGATCCTGCACCTCTCCTGCAGCTGCAGCCAGGGGCGGACTGACCATTTGGAAACTCGGGCACTGCCCAAGGGCCCGGGGTCAGTAGGGGGCCCCATGAGATGCCCCTGGTACCTTTTTCATAGGCTTTTTTGAGTTTGGGCAAGGACACAGGGGCCCCATGATCCCCTATTGCCCGGGGGCCCCATAAGTTGTCAGTCCGCCCCTGGCTGCAGCACCCCTCTTCTAGTCTCCACCCCCCATCTTGCTTCAGCAGTCGGCAGCAGAGAGAAGGTTAGAACTCCTCCTACAGATCCTGCACATCTCCTGCAGCTGTGGCACCCCCCCCCCCCCCAGTCTCCGCCCCAACCTTGTCTCAGCAGTAGGCAGTGGAGAGGAGGTCAGAACTCCTCCTACTGATCCTGCACCTCTCCTGCAGCTGTAGCCCCCCCCCTTCTAGTCTCCGCCCCCATCTTGCTTCAGCAGTTGGCAGCAGAGAGAAGGTCAGAACTCCTCCTACTGATCCTGCACCTCTCCTGGACATCTAGTCTTACAGACACAACTGGCTCCTTTGAGGGCCACCATAATGCTGATGCGGCCGACGATGAAACTTACACCCCCGTCTTACAAAATCATTACCAAGACAAGTGTCCCCATTGGATGATTTCTCCTCCTTTCCTGTTCTGGTGACAACCCAACAGTTTGGATTTTTCACCACAGCGGTCACCAGGAATACAGGGAGGATAAGGGCCGCTGTGGATGAGATTTGCATACAAGTCAATGGGAATGCAAAGCTTGCTTGAAGCAGCTCAAACGCAGGTCAGAGGGAGGTCAACTGCATGTCAGACGCACCTGTCCGCTAATCCAGAGGCGTCTCAAGCTGGTGTCACTGACACCAAACCTCCCCTCCCATGGCACAGACACCGATAAAAGCCCAGCGGGGTTCGGACCCCATACTGTCACTACTGTACTTTGGACACACTCTGCCCCTCTCCATCCAAAACTGATCCAAGATTTGCAGCACAGATTGCATGTGTGGGGCCATCCCGGCTTCTACAGATTTTCCGTTACATTTATCATTTGTTTATTCTATTTTATAATTACAGAATTTACTGACTTCATGACACCAGGACAGGGGGGTCCAGGACTGTCACCCCTCCCATCCTGTGACCTCAAGGGGTCTCCAAACTTTCTACACAAGGGGCCATTTTATTGTCCTTCAGACTTTGGGGGGGGGGGGGTCGGACTATGCCCAGTGGGAGCAGAAGATACTCCGTCCTTGATATATGGGGAAATATTATATTTGATAGTGCCCCATCATTGGTGTCAGTGGGAGGAATAGTGTCCCATCCTTGGTGTCAGTGGGAGGAATAGTGCCCCATCATTGGTGTCAGTGGGAGGAATAGTGTCCCATCATTGGTGTCAGTGGGAGGAATAGTGTCCCATCCTTGGTGTCAGTGGGAGGAATAGTGCCCCATCATTGGTGTCAGTGGGAGGAATAGTGCCCCATCATTGGTATCAGTGGGAGGAATAGTGCCCCATCATTGGTGTCAGTGGGAGGAATAGTGCCCCATCATTGGTGTCAGTGGGAGGAATAGTGCCCCATCATTGGTGTCAGTGGGAGGAATAGTGCTCCATCATTGGTGTCAGTGAGAGGAATAGTGCCCCATCATTGGTGTCAGTGGGAGGAATAGTGCCCCATCATTGGTATCAGTGGGAGGAATAGTGCCCCATCATTGGTGTCAGTGGGAGGAATAGTGCCCCATCATTGGTGTCAGTGGGAGGAATAGTGTCCCATCATTGGTGTCAGTGGGAGGAATAGTGCCCCATCATTGGTGTCAGTGGGAGGAATAGTGCCCCATCATTGGTGTCAGTGGGAGGAATAGTGCCCCAATGTAGGTGTCAGTTGGAAGAATAGTGCCCCATCATTGGTGTCAACGGGAGGAATAGTGCCCCATCATTGGTGTCAGTGGGAGGAAAAGTGCCTCATCATTGGTGTCAGTGGGAGGAATAGTGCCCCATCATTGGTGTCAGTGGGAGGAATAGTGCCCCATCATTGGTGTCAGTGGGAGGAATAGCACCCCATCATTGGTGTCAGTGGGAGGAATAGTGCCCCATCATTGGTGTCAGTGGGGAAACAGTGTCCCATCATTGGTGTCAGTGGGAGGAATAGTGCCCCATCGTTGGTGTCAGTGGGAGGAACAGTGCCCCATCATTGGTGTCAGTGGAAGGAATAGTTCCCAATCATTGGTGTCAGTGGGAGGAATAGTGCCCCATCATTGGTGTCAGTGAGAGGAATAGTGCCCCATCATTGGTGTCAGTGGGAGGAATAGTGCTCCATCGTTGGTGTCAATGAGAGGAATAGTGCCCCATCGCTGGTGTCAGTGGGAGAAACAGTGCCCCATCATTGGTGTCAGTGGGAGGAATAGTGCCCCAATTTAGGTGTCAGTGGGAGGAATAGTGCACTCATTGGTGTCAGTGGGAGGAATAGTGCCCCATCATTGGTATCAGTGGGAGGAATAGTGCCCCATCATTGGTGTCAGTGGGAGGAATAGTGCCCCAATGTAGGTGTCAGTGGGAGGAATAGTGCACCATCACTGGTGTCAGTGGGAGGAATAGTGCCCCATCATTGGTGTCAGTGGAAGGAATAGTGCCCCATCACTGGTGTCAGTGGGAGGAATAGCGCCCCATCATTGGTGTCAGTGGGAGGAATAGTGCCCCCATCACTGGTGTCAGTGGGAGGAATAGTGACCCATCATTGGTGTCAGTGGGAGGAATAGTGACCCATCATTGGTGTCAGTGGGAGGAATAGTGCCCCATCATTGGTGTCAGTGGGAGGAATAGTGCACCATCATTGGTGTCAGTGGGAGGAATAGTGCCCCATCACTGGTGTCAGTGGGAGGAATAGTGACCCATCATTGGTGTCAGTGGGAGGAATAGTGCCCCATCACTGGTGTCAGTGGGAGGAATAGTGACCCATCATTGGTGTCAGTGGGAGGAATAGTGCCCCATCATTGGTGTCAGTGGGAGGAATAGTGCCCCATCATTGGTGTCAGTGGGAGGAATAGTGACCCATCATTGGTGTCAGTGGGAGGAATAGTACCCCATCATTGGTGTCAGTGGGGGGAATAGTGTCCTATCATTGGTGTCAGTGGGAGGAATAGTGCCCCATCATTGGTGTCAGTGGGAGGAATAGTACCCCATCGTTGGTGTCAGTGGGAGGAATAGTGTCCTATCATTGGTGTCAGTGGGGGGAATAGTGCCCCATCATTGGTGTCAGTGGGAGGAATAGTGCCCCATCATTGGTGTCAGTGGGAGGAATAGTGCCCCATCGTTGGTGTCAGTGGGGGGAATAGTGTCCTATCATTGGTGTCAGTGGGGGGAATAGTGGTTTGGGGACTACTAAGGTAGAGCTCTTTCCTGGCTGGATAATTCGGCAAACAAACTGTCTACAGATTTGTAGTTCCCTGCTTCTACATGACATACGGGTGACCAGGATGGAATTGGACCATTTCCTGTTTCCCACGATCCAATCGCCATCCCCAGAGTGTATGGATGACACGGGTAAGTAGAAGACAGACAGGTTGTACGCCGTGTGATCCAGCCAGGCTAGACTCTGATAGGACTGCACTACACGATCGGGGGTGCGGCACTGAGTGGCGTTCACTATACATTGCTAAGTCCCCGGTCACACCCGCTGCGATTTTCAACGATTTCTTGCAATTTGCAGAGCGATCTTCATTCTATTCTATGTCTGTGAAGTCGCAACAAAACTGCAGAAAAAGTCACGCAAGAACGACTTTGAAATCGCATGGCAGCAAATCGCCCGTGTTGGGACACATCGCAACTGAAATCGCACCGGTGTGACCCGGCTCTAATAGTGATAAAAAGTTTTAATTTACCCCAAATTTTAGCAAAAAGAATCAAAATTTCACCATTTTGGCAAAATGCATTGAAGTCGATGGGAACGGTGGAATTAGGGTAGTTTTGGTGTTTTCGGTGCTTCTTGAGGGTTACAGGAGCTCTCCAGGACCTGGCCGAGAGTTTCCCTTTATGAGCCTTGTGATTGGACAATACGGGTCACAAAAAGAAAAGATATAATCAGGAAAAAAAAAAGATAAAAAATGTACAGCAACAGTGCAAAAAAAATCATCACATAATCGCACAAAAGGGGCAACAATATGGAGAACATGAAAAGAAATGAAGTCAACTGTCCTTTTTTTTTTTTTTTTTCAAGGACTTTTCACCTAAGCAACTCAATGTGGAAAACGGAGCGTCTCCGCCGCAGCGCGGTGTCACCAACGAAACCAATTTTGCCCAAAGCACTCATCGCACACCCAAAAAAGAGTGACACCACAGAGCCAAGGGGGAGGGCTGCTCCTGGGAGCCAATAGGATTCTGTGACACCTGAAGGAGGCCACATGGCACTGGGGAATGCCGGTAGTCACGGAGCTGCTTGATTGCGTACACAGTTGGGGGTTCCAATGGACACCGCCACTCCCCTGTCAATCAGCAATCAGGGGGAGGGGCCATGTGCAGAGGTTTCTCCCTCCCTTTCTGATAGGGAAACCCTGGGGGGGGGGGCGGGGTAATTATCGCCGATCATCACATCGTTACATCATCGCAGAGTAATATTTCCTGCTAATACAGCAACGTAGAGATCTGGTTACATTGTAATCATTGGCTCGCGGTCATACACGGCGGGATCGCCATGCAGACGAATCATCCAATCCGAGAGCCGGCTATGCGATGGTGTCATACAGAGAGATGGAGAAGACATAGATACAGAACCAATAATCAATAATAATAATAATTCATTGGGGGGGAGGGGGGGTGAAGCTTCGGGAATCAGAATTGTACATCTATATATAACCCACTCTGATGGGAGACCCCCGAATACATCACCAGCCCAACCCCCCCGCCTTTACTGGAATACCAGGATGTCAGTTAGATGGCAGTTATTGTCACTGATAGTTGGGGGGCAGAACAGTATTGGGGGGGTGTGATGCCGCTGTTGGGCCACAGTTGGATGGAAGAATTCAGTTGGGGGTGATGGTGGAGTGGTGGAGGTGTTGGGGTGAGAGGCTGTGATTATACCGCCCCTATAATGACAGGAGATAGGATGGTGGGATGCCAAGTACGGGGGGGGGGGGGGTGATGCTGACAGTGGGGTACATTGGGGTGATGATGACAGGGGTGGGGTGGTAGGATTTTGGCAGTGGGGTACATGGGGGATGATGACAACAGGGGTGGGGTGGTAAGATGCTGGCAGTGGGGTACATGGGGGTGATGATGATGACAGGGGTCAGGGTGGTAGGATGCTGGCAGTGGGGTACAGGGGGGTGATGATGACAGGGGTGGGGTGGTAGGATGCTGGCAGTGGGGTACAGGGGGGGGTGATGACAGGGGGTGGGTGGTAGGATGCTGGCAGTGGGGTACAGGGGGGGGTGATGATGACAGGGGTGGGGTGGTAGGATGCTGGCAGTGGGGTACAGGGGGGTGATGATGACAGGGGGTGGGTGGTAGGATACTGGCAGTGGGGTACATGGGGGTGATGATGATGACAGGGATGGGGTGGTAGGATGCTGACAGTGGGGTACAGGGGGGTGATGATGACAGGGGATGGGTGGTAGGAAGCTGGCAGTGGGGTACAGGGGGGTGATGATGATGGTAGGGGTCAGGGTGGTAGGATGCTGGCAGTGGGGTACAGGGGGGTGATGATGACAGGGGTGGGGTGGTAGGATGCTGGCAGTGGGGTACAGGGGGGGTGATGATGATGGTAGGGGTCAGGGTGGTAGGATGCTGGCAGTGGGGTACAGGGGTTGATGATGACAGGGGCGGGGAGGTAGGATACTGGCAGTGGGGTACAGGGGGGGTGATAATGACAGGGGGTGGGTGGTAGGATACTGGCAGTGGGGTACAGGGGGGGTGATAATGACAGGGGTTAGGGTGTAGGATGCTGGCAGTGGGGCACATGGGGGGGGGGGGGGGGTGATGATGACGGGGGTGGGGTGGTAGGAAGCAGTAGAGTACAGGGGGGGGGTGATGACAGGGGTGGGGTGTTAGGAAGCTGGCAGTGGGGTACAGGGGATGATGATGACAGGGGTGGGGTGGTAGGAAGCTGGCAATGGGGTACAGGGGGGTGATGATGACAGGGGGTGGGTGGTAGGGATGCTGGCAGTGGGGTACAGGGGGGTGATAATGACAGGGGTCAGGGTGGTAGGAAGCAGTAGAGTACATGGGGGGGGGGATGATGACAGGGGTGGGGTGATAGGAAGCTGGCAGTGGGGTATAGGGGATGATGATGACAGGGGTGGGGTGGTAGGAAGCTGGCAATGGGGTACAGGGGGGTGATGATGACAGGGGGTGGGTGGTAGGATGCTGGCAGTGGGGTACAGGGGGGTGATGATGACAGGGGTGGGGGTGGTAGGATGCTGGCAGTGGGGTACAGGGGGGTGATGATGACAGGGGTGGGGTGGTAGGATGCTGGCAGTGGGGTACAGGGGATGATGATGACAGGGGTGGGGTGGTAGGATGCTGGCAGTGGGGTACATAAGGGTGATGATGACAGGGGTGGGGTGGTAGGAAGCTGGCAGTGGGGTACAGGGGATGATGATGACAGGGGTCAGGGTGGTAGGATGCTGGCAGTGGGGTACAGGGGGGTGATGATGACAGGGGTCAGGGGTGGTAGGATGCTGGTAGTGGGGTACAGGGGATGATGATGACAGGGGTGGGGTAGGTAGGAAGCTGGCAGTGGGGTACAGGGGGTGATGATGACAGGGGTGGGATGATAGGAAGCTGGCAGTGGGGTACAGGGGGTGATGATGACAGGGGTGGGGTGGTAGGAAGCTGGCAGTGGGGTACAGGGGGTGATGATGACAGGGGTGGGGTGGTAGGAAGCTGGCAGTGGGGTACAGGGGGTGATGATGACAGGGGTGGGATGATAGGAAGCTGGCAGTGGGGTACAGGGGGTGATGATGACAGGGGTGGGGTGGTAGGAAGCTGGCAGTGGGGTACAGGGGGTGATGATGACAGGGGTGGGATGATAGGAAGCTGGCAGTGGGGTACAGAGGGGTGGTGAGGAGGAGGAAGATGATGACAGGGGGGGGGGGTGGTGGGATGCCAGGTACAAGGGAATGATGATGACAGAGGGTAGGTGGAAGGGTGACAGTTGTGGGGTACAGGGGAGGTGATGATGATGACAGGGGGTAGGGAGACAGTTGTGGGGAATGGGGGGGGGGGGTGATGATGGAAGTTGTGGGGTACAGAGGGGATGATGACTAGGGGTGGGTTGGTAGGGTGACAGTTGTGGCTTACAGGGGGGGTGATGTCAAGGGGTGGGCTGGGTGGGGTGACAGTTGTGAGGTACAGGGGGGATGATGACAGGGGGTGGAGTGACAGTTGTGGGGTACAGGGGGAGTGGGGGGGGTGACAGTTGTGGGGTGATGTTTTTCAGGGAGTGATAATGTCAGGGGGAGACAGTTGTGGGGTGATGATGTCAGGGGGTGCCAGTTGTGGGGTGATGATGTCAGGAGGTGCCAGTTGTGGGGTGATGATGTCAGGAGGTGCCAGTTGTGGGGTGATGATGTCAGGAGGTGCCAGTTGTGGGGTGATGATGTCAGGGGGTGCCAGTTGTGGGGTGATGATGTCAGGGGGGGAGACAGTTGTGGGGTGATGATGTCAGGGGGAGACAGTTGTGGGGTGATGATGTCAGGGGGAGACAGTTGTGGGGTGATGATGTCAGGGGGGTCGGGTGGCCTCATCTGCAGACACGCGGTCAGGGCCGGCCGGCCGGCAGCGGTGATTTTCGGGGCGTCGTTGGTCCGGGGGTGACGTCACGGGGCAGCTGTCTGTGTCAGTGCGGGTGACGTCATGCTGTACCTTGAGGCTCCGGCGGACCGGCCTCTCGATGATCGCCAGCTCATGCAGGTCCTCTATGTAGCCGAACAGACCCGGCCCTGAGCGAAGTCCATCCTGGAGAGGAGATCACCGAGCCGCAGCGGGCATCATCCGGGCTCTTCACATGGCAGGAGATCCGAGGAGCGGGGGAGGGGGGAGGAGCCGGGGGAGGGGTGAGGACTACACTCAGCGCCGGGACTGGGGGGGACTGGGAGCCGGGACTGGGGATAATGGACATTGGGACTGGGGGGACTGGAGAGTCTGGAGCCCAGGACTGGGGATACTGGGGGCAGGGACTGGTATTGAAGGTCAAAGGGGCCAATGTTGGGCACAAAGACTAGGACTGCTGAAGCCAGAGATTTGGGACTGGGAATAATAGGGACCAGGAATACTGGGGTCTGGGAATACTGGGGACTGGGAATACTGGGGACTGGGAATACTGGGGATGGGAATACTGGGCTGGAGTATCAGTGTTACTAGGGCTAGTGGAGCTGGGGACTGTACTACTGGGATTGGGGACTGATTACTAGGCACTGGGACTGGCACTGGACCCTATTACAGGGACTGACTCTAAATGGGGCACACAGACTGGTCCTGGAATTAATGGGACACAAGGAATGGGACTAAGAGAGGACAAAGACTGAGCAGAAAGGACAGTTTTAGGAGGGACAAGGACAAGTAGAAAAGCACCGGGTTTGGCAATTTTCGAATGGGGGGCACGAGGGCTGGGGGAGGGGTCGGAATTAGGGAATGGTCAAGGACTAATATTTGTGAGAAAGGATATGGGCACAGGGACTGGTATTGGATATGGGACTAATGCAAACCAGAGACTGATATTCGGAAGGACACAAGAGGTGCTATCAAACACAGGACTGGCACAGGGAGGGGGACAGGGACTGGCAAATTGGGGAGTACAGAGGGGGGGGGGACAGGGACTGGCACTGGGGGAGTACAGGGGGGGGGGCAGGGACTGGCACTGGGGGAGTACAGGGGGGGGGGGGGCAGGGACTGGCACTGGGGGAGTACAGGGGGGGGGGGCAGGGACTGGCACTGGGGGGAGTACAGAGGGGAGGGGGGACAGGGACTGGCACTGGGGGAGTAAGGGGGGGGGGGCAGGGGACTGGCACTGGGGGAGTACAGGGGGGGGGCAGAGACTGGCACTGGGGGAGAGTACAGGGGGGGGGGCAGGGACTGGCACTGGGGGAGTACAGGGGGGGGGGGGGGGGCAGGGACTGGCACTGTGACTCTCTGGACTGGGATAGCGGAGGGGGGGGCCAGAGGAGTATTTAGGGGGCAGGAGTAGTTGCGTCCCGGTTGGGCAGCTGAGGGACAATTGGTGGCAGGGAGCGGGCGGGCGCACTATACATGGGGGGGTTATAGGACAGAAGGGGGTGCAGGGAGCCCGGGACTGTGAGCAAATGGTGGGGTGAGGGGGGGGGCACTAAGTACTGGGAGTCCCCAAATAACCGGAACTGGAGGGGGGGACCTGAGTTCTAGCAGCCGAGTGGGAAGCGGGGTCCGGTTGCGGAGGGGGGGGAGGGGATCCGGTGCCAGTAGAGCTGTAGCCGGTGTCGCGGTCGGTCGGGGTGTCGTTGCTCTCCCGGAGATCTCGCAGGTGTGGGAGGAGGAGGGGGGCGGGGGCCGGCGACTCTCCCTGTCTCCATGGGAAACGCATCGCTACCCCGCGGCGCCAACCACTCAGCGACGTCACCGTGTCTGCCTCTGTGCCGGGCCCGGGACTGAGAACTCCCACCATCCCTTGAGCACCCCCCGGAATCCCATCATCCCCACCCCCCGGAATCCCATCATCCCCATCCCCCCGGATCCCATCCTCCCCATCCCCCGGAATCCCAACCAATCCATCATCCCCATCCCCCGGAATCCCATCCTCCCCATCCCCCCTCGAATCCCAACCAATCCCATCATCCCCATCCCCCAGAATCCCATCATCCCACCCCCCGGAAATCCCCATTCCCCAGAATCCCAACCAATCCCATCCTCCCCATCCCCCAGAATTCCAAAGAATCCCATCATCCCTATCCCCCAGAACCCCATCATCCCCCACCCCCTGGAATCCCATCATCCCCATCCCCCAGAATCCCATCTTTCCCACCCCCAGAATCCCAACCAATCTCATCATCCTCATCCCACAGAATCCCATCATCCCCCCCCCAGAATCCCAACCAATCCCATCATTCCAACCCCCCAGAATCCCATCATCCCCCAGAATCCCATCATCCCCATTCCCCGGAATCTAAACCAATCCCCATCCCCCAGAATCCCAACCATCCCCCAGAATCCCATCATCCCCATCCCCCGGAATCCCATCATCCCCATCCCCGGAATCTCAACAAATCTCATAATCCCCATTCCCTGGAATCCATCATACCCATCCTCTGTATTCTGTTTAGTCCCATCATCCTCATCCACTGTATTCTATATAATATATCATATCCATCCCCTGGATTTTGTACAATCCATCAGTGGCTGAGTGGTTAGCACTTCCACCTGGCAGTACTCTGGTCGTTGGTTTGAAACCCAGCCAAGGCACCACCTGCTTGGAGTTTGCATGTTCTCCCTGTGCCTTCATGGGTTTCCTCCAGGTACTCCGGTTTCCTCCCACACTCGACAGACATGCTGGGAGGTGAATCGGCTCCTAGTATATGAATGTGAGTTAGGGACCTTAGATTGTACACTCCTCGGGGGCGGGGCCTGATGGGAATATACAATATTTATGTAAAGCGCTGCGTATTCTGAAGGCGATATATAAGTACTTGAAATAAATAATACCCATCTGCTGGATTCTGTACAGTCCCATCATCCCCATCCTCTGTGTTCTATAGAGTCCATCATATCCATCTCCCAGATTCAGTACGCTCCATTATTCCCCATCTTCTGTATTCTGTACAGTCCATCATCTGCATCCCCTGGATTCTGTACAGTCCCATCATCCCCATCTCCTGTGCTCTCTGCTATCCCTGCCTCCTGCTGGGAGGAGGGTGTGTTAGCGCCCTCTGCTGGTGTTGTGTGGTCCCTGCACGGGCAGAGGAGGCAGTGAGCAGGTTGAGGTCACATCTGGTGGGAACCTGCTGCAGTTTTCTGTAGGAGAAGCCTCCGCCTGCCCTCTGTTGATCGGGGGGAGGGAGGGGAGGAACTGCTGTACATTTTAGGTCGTTCTAAAATAGAACCTGGTGCCGGTGCAGTACAGAGCCGTTATCTCCAAACTGCGGCCCGGGGGGTGCCCCTTTGTTTACCTTTATCCTGCCCTTGGGACACTATTCCTCCCACTGACACCAACGATGGGGCACTATCCCTCCCACTGACACCAACGATGGGGGCACTATCCCTCCCACTGACACCAACGATGGGGCACTATTCCTCCCACTGACACAATGTGATGGGGCACTATTCATCCCACTGATACCAACGATGGGGCACTATCCCCTCCCACTGACACCAACGATGGGGCACTATCCCTCCCACTGACACCAACGATGGGGCACTATTCCTCCCACTGACACCAATGATGGGGCACTATTCTTCCCTACTGACACCAACGATGGGGCACTATTCACTCCACTGACACCAATGGGATGGGGCACTATCCCTCCCACTGACACCAATGATGGGGCACTATTCTCCCACTGACACCAACGATGGGGCACTATTCCTTCTACTGACACCAACGATGGGACACTATTTCTCTCTCAATGACACCAATGATGGGGCACTATTCCTTCCACTGACACCAATGATGGGACACTATTCCTCCCACTGACACCAATGATGGGGCACTATTCCTCCCCACTGACACCAATGATGGGGCGCTATTCCTCCCACTGACACCAATGATGGGACTTTATTCCTCCCACTGACACCAATGATGGGGCGCTATTCCTTCCACTGACACCAATGATGGGACGCTATTCCCTCCCACTGACACCAATGATGGGACGCTATTCCTCCCACTGACACCAATGATGGGGCGCTATTCCTCCCACTGAAACCAATGATGGGGCGCTATTCCTTCCACTGACATCAATGATGGGACGCTATTCCTCCCACTGACACCAACGATGGGGCGCTATTCCTCCCACTGACACCAACGATGGGACGCTATTCCTCCCACTGACACCAATGATGGGGCGCTATTCCTCCCACTGACACCAATGATGGGGTGTTATTCCTTCACTGACACCAATGATGGGTGCTATTCCTCCCACTGACACCAATGATGGGGCGCTATTCCTCCCACTGACACCAGCGATGGGGGGGGGCGCTATTCTTCCCACTGACACAGCGATGGGGCTCTATTCCTCCCACTGACACCAACGATGGGGCGCTATTCCTCCCACTGACACCAACGATGGGGCGCTATTCCTCCCACTGACACCAACGATGGGGCGCTATTCCTCCCACTGACACCAACGATGGGGCGCTATTCCTCCACTGACACCAGCGATGGGGCGCTATTCCTCCCACTGACACCAACGATGGGACGCTATTCCTCCCCACTGACACCAATGATGGGGCGCTATTCCTCCCACTGACACCAATGATGGGGCACTATTCCTCCAACTGACACCAATGATGGGGCACTATTCCTCCCACTGACACCAACGATGGGGCGCTATTTCCTCCCACTGACACCAATCGATGGGACGCTATTCCTCCCACTGACACCAACGATGGGGCGCTATTCCTCCCACTGACACCAACGATGGGACACTATTCCTCCCACTGACACCAATGATGGGGCGCTATTCCTCCCACTGACACCAATGATGGGGTGTTTTTCCTTCACTGACACCAATGATGGGGCGCTATTCCTCCCACTGACACCAATGATGGGGTGTTATTCCTTCACTGACACCAATGATGGGGCGCTATTCCTTCCACTGACACCAATGATGGGGCGCTATTCCTCCCACTGACAACAGCGATGGTGCGCTATTCCTCCCACTGACACCAACGATGGGACGCTATTCCTCCCACTGACACCAACGATGGGGCGCTATTCCTCCCACTGACACCAACGATGGGGCACTATTCCTCCCACTGACACCAGCGATGGGGCACTATTCCTCCCACTGACACCAATGATGGGGCACTATTCCTCCCACTGACACCAATGATGGGACACTATTCCTCCCATGACACCAATGATGGGGCACTATTCCTCCACTGACACAATGATGGGACACTATTCCTCCCACTGACACCAATGATGGGGCGCTATTCCTCCCACTGACACCAACGATGGGGCGCTATTCCTCCCACTGACACCAACGATGGGGCACTATTCCTCCCACTGACACCAGCAATGGGGCGCTATTCCTACCCACTGACACCAATGATGGGGCACTATTCC
Organism: Staurois parvus; assembly: GCA_951230385.1. Classification (NCBI taxonomy): domain Eukaryota; kingdom Metazoa; phylum Chordata; class Amphibia; order Anura; family Ranidae; genus Staurois; species Staurois parvus. The sequence goes on along the minus strand of CATNWA010017176.1, from coordinate 182,015 downwards.
CTCCCACTGACACCAATGATGGGGCACTATTCCTCCCACTGACACCAACGATGGGGCGCTATTCCTCCACTGACACCAATGATGGGGCACTATTCCTCCCACTGACACCAATGATGGGACACTATTCCTCCAACTGACACCAATGATGGGGTGTGGGGGGGCAGATAAAGAGTCGCACGGGAAGGTTGACTGATTATAAGAGAAACCTCGGGGTGATTATTATTATTATACAGGATTTATGGAGCCAACAGTTTGCTCAGCACTTTACAATATAACGGGAGACAATACAGCAACATACAGATCAATACAAGTGGGGGATAGGAGGGCCCTGATCCTGGGAGGTTGTTTTCAGAAGGGGGAGGGGGGGTAGTTATCAGAAGAGTGAGGGGTTGTTATTAGAAGGGGGGTGGGGGGGTGATACTACCAGGAGGAATATGGCCGAATGTATTTCAGAGCAGGATTATACAGGGATCCATCATAACAATGTCATCTTGTCATAAGCATTGATTGTCAGCGATGAGCCCGGGGGCCGAGTCCTCTGGCAGCTCTGTGATCCCATCCCAGTGTCAGTGTTACAGGAAAGGTAATGAAGGATGTGGAAACGTTACATAGTTTAGTCTGGCTGAAAAAGACAAAAGTCCATCCAGTTCAACCAAAAAAAAAGAAGTTATAGTCCTACACCCACAGTTGATCCAGAGGAAGGCAAAACACCCAGCAAAGCACGATCCAATCTCCTCCTGCAGGGGAAACAATTCCTTCCTGATCCCCCGAGAGGCAATCGGATATTCCCGGGATCAACTTTCCCTATAAATGTTATATCCAGTTATATTCTGTGTATCCAAGAAAGAATCCAGGACTTTCCTACAGCAATCCACTGAGCTGGCCACACCCAACTCTGGAGGGAGTCTATTCCACATTCTCACAGCTCTTACTGTGAAGAAACCTTTCCGTGTATTATACATGGAGATCATATCCCCCCTTATGTATTATACATGGAGATCATATCCCCCCTTATGTATTATACATGGAGATCATATCCCCCTTATGTATTATACATGGAGATCATATCCCCCCTTATGTATTATACATGGAGATCATATCCCCCCCTTATGTATTATACATGGAGATCATATCCCCCCCTTATGTATTATACATGGAGATCATATCCCCCCTTATGTATTATACATGGAGATCATATCCCCCCTATGTATTATACATGGAGATCATATCCCCCCTTATGTATTATACATGGAGAGATCATATATCCCCCCTTATGTATTATACATGGAGATCATATCCCCCTTATGTATTATACATGGAGATCATATCCCCCCTTATGTATTATACATGGAGATCATATCCCCCTTTATGTATTATACATGGAGATCATATCCCCCCTTATGTATTATACATGGAGATCATATCCCCCCTATGTATTATACATGGAGATCATATCCCCCCTTATGTATTATACATGGAGATCATATCCCCCTTATGTATTATACATGGAGATCATATCCCCCCTTATGTATTATACATGGAGATCATATCCCCCCCTTATGTATTATACATGGAGATCATATCCCCCCCTTATGTATTATACATGGAGATCATATCCCCCCTTATGTATTATATACATGGAGATCATATCCCCCCTTATGTATTATACATGGAGATCATATCCCCCTTATGTATTATACATGGAGATCATATCCCCCCCTTATGTATTATACATGGAGATCATATCCCCCCTTATGTATTATACATGGAGATCATATCCCCCCTTATGTATTATACATGGAGATCATATCCCCCTTATGTATTATACATGGAGATCATATCCCCCCTTATGTATTATACATGGAGATCATATCCCCCCTTATGTATTATACATGGAGATCATATCCCCCCTTATGTATATATACATGGAGATCATATCCCCCCTTATGTATTATACATGGAGATCATATCCCCCCCCTTATGTATTATACATGGAGATCATATCCCCCCTTATGTATTATACATGGAGATCATATCCCCCCCTATGTATTATACATGGAGATCATATCCCCCCTTATGTATTATACATGGAGATCATCCCCCCTTATGTATTATACATGGATCATATCCCCCCTTATGTATTATATACATGGAGATCATCATATCCCCCCTTATGTATATTATACATGGAGATCATATCCCCCCCTTATGTATTATACATGGAGATCATATCCCCCCCTATGTATTATACATGGAGATCATATCCCCCCTTATGTATTATACATGGAGATCATATCCCCCCTTATGTATTATACATGGAGATCCCCCCCTTATATTATATACCCCCCCCTATGTATTATACATGGAGATCATATCCCCCCTTATGTATTATACATGGAGATCATATCCCCCTTTATGTATTATACATGGAGATCATATCCCCCCTTATGTATTATACATGGAGATCATATCCCCCCCTTATGTATTATACATGGAGATCATATCCCCCCTTATGTATTATTACATGGAGATCATATCCCCCCTTATGTATTATACATGGAGATCATATCCCCCCTTATGTATTATACATGGAGATCATATCCCCCCTTATGTATTATACATGGAGATCATATCCCCCCCCCTTATGTATTATACATGGAGATCATATCCCCCCCCTTATGTATGTATTATACATGGAGATCATATCCCCCCTTATGTATTATACATGGAGATCATATCCCCCCCTTATGTATTATACATGGAGATCATATCCCCCCTTATGTATTATACATGGAGATCATATCCCCCCTTATGTATTATACATGGAGATCATATCCCCCCTTATGTATTATACATGGAGATCATATCCCCCCCTTATGTATTATACATGGAGATCATATCCCCCCCTTATGTATTATACATGGAGATCATATCCCCCTTATGTATTATACATGGAGATCATTATTATACATGGAGATCATATCCCCCTTATGTATTATACATGGAGATCATATCCCCCCTTATGTATTATACATGGAGATCATATCCCCCTTATGTATTATACATGGAGATCATATCCCCCCTTATGTATTATACATGGAGATCATATCCCCCCCTTATGTATTATACATGGAGATCATATCCCCCCTTATGTATTATACATGGAGATCATATCCCCCTTTATGTATTATACATGGAGATCATATCCCCCCTTATGTATTATACATGGAGATCATATCCCCCCCTTATGTATTATACATGGAGATCATATCCCCCCTTATGTATTATATACATGGAGATCATATCCCCCCTATGTATTATACATGGAGATCATATCCCCCCTTTATGTATTATACATGGAGATCATATCCCCCCCTTATGTATTATACATGGAGATCATATCCCCCCTTATGTATTATACATGGAGATCATATCCCCCCTTATGTATTATACATGGAGATCATATCCCCCCTTATGTATTATACATGGAGATCATATCCCCCCCCTTATGTATTATACATGGAGATCATATATTATACCCCATATCCCCCCTATGTATTATTATACATGGAGATCATATCCCCCCTTATGTATTATACATGGAGATCATATCCCCCCTTATGTATTATACATGGAGATCATATCCCCCCCCCTATGTATTATATACATGGAGATCATATCCCCCCCCTTATGTATTATACATGGAGATCATATCCCCCCTTATGTATTATACATGGAGATCATATCCCCCCCTTATGTATTATACATGGAGATCATATCCCCCCTTATGTATTATACATGGAGATCATATCCCCCCTTATGTATTATACATGGAGATCATATCCCCCCTTATGTATTATACATGGAGATCATATCCCCCCCTTATGTATTATTACATGGAGATCATATCCCCCCTTATGTATTATACATGGAGATCATATCCCCCCTTATGTATTATACATGGAGATCATATCCCCCCCTTATGTATTATACATGGAGATCATATCCCCCCTTATGTATTATACATGGAGATCATATCCCCCCCCTTATGTATATTATACATGGAGATCATATCCCCCCTTATGTATTATACATGGAGATCATATCCCCCCCTATGTATTATACATGGAGATCATATCCCCCCCTTATGTATTATACATGGAGATCATATCCCCCCCTGTATTATACATGGAGATCATATCCCCCCCCCTTATGTATTATACATGGAGATCATATCCCCCCTTATGTATTATACATGGAGATCATATCCCCCCTTATGTATTATACATGGAGATCATATCCCCCCTTATGTATTATACATGGAGATCATATCCCCCTTATGTATTATATACATGGAGATCATATCCCCCCTTATGTATTATACATGGAGATCATATCCCCCCTTATGTATTATACATGGAGATCATATCCCCCCTTATGTATTATACATGGAGATCATATCCCCCCTTATGTATTATACATGGAGATCATATCCCCCCCCCTATGTATTATACATGGAGATCATATCCCCCCTTATGTATTATACATGGAGATCATATCCCCCCTTATGTATTATACATGGAGATCATATCCCCCCCTTATGTATTATACATGGAGATCATATCCCCCCCTTATGGAGATCATATCCCCCCTTATGTATTATACATGGAGATCATATCCCCCTTTATGTATTATACATGGAGATCATATCCCCCCCTTATGTATTATACATGGAGATCATATCCCCCCTTATGTATTATACATGGAGATCATATCCCCCCTTATGTATTATATGGAGATCATATCCCCCCTTATGTATTATACATGGAGATCATATATCCCCCTTATGTATTATACATGGAGATCATATCCCCCCCCTTATGTATTATACATGGAGATCATATCCCCCCTTATGTATTATACATGGAGATCATATCCCCCCCCCTTATGTATTTATACATGGAGATCATATCCCCCCTTATGTATTATACATGGAGATCATATCCCCCCCCTTATGTATTATACATGGAGATCATATCCCCCCTTATGTATTATACATGGAGATCATATCCCCCCCTTATGTATTATATACATGGAGATCATATCCCCCCTTATGTATTATACATGGAGATCATATCCCCCCCTTATGTATTATACATGGAGATCATATCCCCCCCCCTTATGTATTATACATGGAGATCATATCCCCCCTTATGTATTATACATGGAGATCATATCCCCCCTTATGTATTATACATGGAGATCATATCCCCCCCTTATGTATTATACATGGAGATCATATCCCCCCCTTATGTATTATACATGGAGATCATATCCCCCCCCTTATGTATTATACATGGAGATCATATCCCCCCCTTATGTATTATACATGGAGATCATCATATCCCCCCCTTATGTATTATACATGGAGATCATATCCCCCTTATGTATTATACATGGAGATATATCCCCCCTTATGTATTATACATGGAGATCATATATCCCCCCTTATGTATTATACATGGAGATCATATCATATCCCCCCTTATGTATTATACATGGAGATCATATCCCCCTTATGTATTATTATATTATGGAGGATCATATCCCCCCTTATGTATTATACATGGAGATCATATCCCCCCTTATGTATTATACATGGAGATCATATCCCCCCTTATGTATTATACATGGAGATCATATCCCCCCCCTATGTATTATACATGGAGATCATATCATATCCCCCCCTATGTATTATACATGGAGATCATATCCCCCCCTTATGTATTATACATGGAGATCATATCCCCCCCCTATGTATTATACATGGAGATCATATCCCCCCTTATGTATTATACATGGAGATCATATCCCCCCTTATGTATTATACATGGAGATCATATCCCCCCCTTATGTATTATACATGGAGATCATATCCCCCCTATGTATTATATACATGGAGATCATATCCCCCCCCCTTATGTATTATACATGGAGATCATATCCCCCCTTTATGTATTATACATGGAGATCATATCCCCCCTTATGTATTATACATGGAGATCATATCCCCCCTTATGTATTATACATGGAGATCATATCCCCCCTTATGTATTATACATGGAGATCATATCCCCCCCTTATGTATTATACATGGAGATCATATCCCCCCTTATGTATTATACATGGAGATCATATCCCCCCTTATGTATTATACATGGAGATCATATCCCCCCTTATGTATTATACATGGGATCATATCCCCCCTTTATGTATTATACATGGAGATCATATCCCCCCCCCCTATGTATTATACATGGAGATCATATCCCCCCTTATGTATTATACATGGAGATCATATCCCCCCCCCTTATGTATTATACATGGAGATCATATCCCCCCTTATGTATTATACATGGAGATCATATCCCCCCTTATGTATTATACATGGAGATCATATCCCCCCCCTTATGTATTATACATGGAGATCATATCCCCCCCTTATGTATTATACATGGAGATCATATCCCCCCCTTATGTATTATACATGGAGATCATATCCCCCCTTTATGTATTATACATGGAGATCATATCCCCCCTTATGTATTATACATGGAGATCATATCCCCCCCTTATGTATTATACATGGAGATCATATCCCCCCCCCTATGTATTATACATGGAGATCATATCCCCCCCTTATGTATTATACATGGAGATCATATCCCCCCCTTATGTATTATACATGGGATCATATCCCCCCTTATGTATTATACATGGAGATCATATCCCCCCCTTATGTATTATACATGGAGATCATATCCCCCCTTATGTATTATACATGGAGATCATATCCCCCCTTATTATGTATTATACATGGAGATCATATCCCCCCTTATGTATTATACATGGAGATCATATCCCCCCTTATGTATTATTATACATGGAGATCATATCCCCCTATGTATTATACATACATGGAGATCATATCCCCCCTTATGTATTATACATGGAGATCATATCCCCCCTTATGTATTATACATGGAGATCATATCCCCCTTATGTATTATACATGGAGATCATATCCCCCCCTTATGTATTATACATGGAGATCATATCCCCCCTTATGTATTATACATGGAGATCATATCCCCTTATGTATTATACATGGAGATCATATCCCCCCCTTATGTATTATACATGGAGATCATATCCCCCCCCCTTGTATTATACATGGAGATCATATCATATCCCCCTTATGTATTATACATGGAGATCATATCCCCCCTTATGTATTATACATGGAGATCATATCCCCCCCTTATGTATTATACATGGAGATCATATCCCCCCTTATGTATTATACATGGAGATCATATCCCCCCCCTTATGTATTATACATGGAGATCATATCCCCCCCCCTATGTATTATACATGGAGATCATATCCCCCCTTATGTATTATACATGGAGATCATATCCCCCCTTATGTATTATACATGGAGATCATATCCCCCCTTATGTATTATACATGGAGATCATATCCCCCCCTTATGTATTATACATGGAGGAGATCATATCCCCCTTATGTATTATACATGGAGATCATATCCCCCCTTATGTATTATACATGGAGATCATATCCCCCCTATGTATTATATATGGAGATCATATCCCCCCCTTATGTATTATACATGGAGATCATATCCCCCTTATGTATTATACATGGAGATCATATCCCCCCCTTATGTATTATACATGGAGATCATATCCCCTTATATGTATTATACATGGAGATCATATCCCCCCTTATGTATTATACATGGAGATCATATCCCCCCCCTTATGTATTATACATGGAGATCATATCCCCCCTTATGTATTATATACATGGAGATCATATCCCCCCTTATGTATTATACATGGAGATCATATCCCCCCCCTTATGTATTATACATGGAGATCATATCCCCCCTTATGTATTATACATGGAGATCATATCCCCCCTTATGTATTATACATGGAGATCATATCCCCCCCTTATGTATTATACATGGAGATCATATCCCCCCTTATGTATTATACATGGAGATCATATCCCCCCTTATGTATTATACATGGAGATCATATCCCCCCTTTATGTATTATACATGGAGATCATATCCCCCCTTTATGTATTATACATGGAGATCATATCCCCCCTTATGTATTATACATGGAGATCATATCCCCCTTATGTATTATACATGGAGATCATATCCCCCCTTATCCCATATCCCCCTTTATGTATTATACATGGAGATCATATCCCCCCCTTATGTATTATACATGGAGATCATATCCCCCCTTATGTATTATACATGGAGATCATATCCCCCCTTATGTATTATACATGGAGATCATATCCCCCCCCCTTATTATTATACATGGAGATCATATCCCCCCTTATGTGTATTATACATGGGAGATCATATCCCCCCTTATGTATTATACATGGAGATCATATCCCCCCCTTATGTATTATACATGGAGATCATATCCCCCCTTATGTATTATACATGGAGATCATATCCCCCCCTTATGTATTATACATGGAGATCATATCCCCCCTTATGTATTATACATGGAGATCATATCCCCCCTTTATGTATTATACATGGAGATCATATCCCCCCTTATGTATTATACATGGAGATCATATCCCCCCTTATGTATTATACATGGAGATCATATCCCCCCCCTTATGTATTATACATGGAGATCATATCCCCCCTATGTATTATACATGGAGATCATATCCCCCTTATGTATTATACATGGAGATCATATCCCCCCTTATGTATTATACATGGAGATCATATCCCCCCTTATGTATTATACATGGAGATCATATCCCCCCTTATGTATTATACATGGAGATCATATCCCCCCTTATGTATTATACATGGAGATCATATCCCCCCCCTTATGTATATTATACATGGAGATCATATCCCCCCTTATGTATTATATACATGGAGATCATATCCCCCCTTATGTATTATACATGGAGATCATATCCCCCCTTATGTATTATACATGGAGATCATATCCCCCCTTATGTATTATACATGGAGATCATATCCCCCCTTATGTATTATACATGGAGATCATATCCCCCCTTATGTATTATACATGGAGATCATATCCCCCTTATGTATTATACATGGAGATCATATCCCCCCTTATGTATTATACATGGAGATCATATCCCCCCCCTTATGTATTATACATGGAGATCATATCCCCCCTTATGTATTATACATGGAGATCATATCCCCCCTTATGTATTATACATGGAGATCATATCCCCCCCTTATGTATTATACATGGAGATCATATCCCCCCCTTATGTATTATACATGGAGATCATATCCCCCCTTATGTATTATACATGGAGATCATATCCCCCCCCTATGTATTATTATACATGGAGATTATACATATCCCCCCTTATGTATTATACATGGAGATCATATCCCCCCCCTTATGTATTATACATGGAGATCATATCCCCCCCTTATGTATTATACATGGAGATCATATCCCCCCCCCTATGTATTATACATGGAGATCATATCCCCCCTTATGTATTATACATGGAGATCATATCCCCCCTTATGTATTATACATGGAGATCATATCCCCCCTTATGTATTATACACATGGAGATCATATCCCCCCCTATGTATTATACATGGAGATATCCCCCCTTATGTATTATACATGGAGATCATATCCCCCCCTTATGTATTATACATGGAGATCATATCCCCCCCCCCTTTGTATTATACATGGAGATCATATCCCCCCTTATGTATTATACATGGAGATCATATCCCCCTTTATGTATTATACATGGAGATCATATCCCCCCTTATGTATTATACATGGAGATCATATCCCCCCCCTTATGTATTATACATGGAGATCATATCCCCCCTTATGTATTATACATGGAGATCATATCCCCCCTTATGTATTTATACATGGAGATCATATCCCCCTTTATGTATTATACATGGAGATCATATCCCCCCCTTATGTATTATACATGGAGATCATATCCCCCCTTATGTATTATACATGGAGATCATATCCCCCCTTATGTATTATACATGGAGATCATATCCCCCCTATGTATTATACATGGAGATCATATCCCCCCTTATGTATTATACATGGAGATCATATCCCCCCTTATGTATTATACATGGAGATCATATATGTATTATACATGGAGATCATATCCCCCCCTTATGTATTATACATGGAGATCATATCCCCCCCTTATGTATTATACATGGAGATCATATCCCCCCCTTATGTATTATACATGGAGATCATATGCCCCCCTTATGTATTATACATGGTGATCATAAATATTAAAAAATAAAGAAAAAATACCTAGATGAAGGTTTGATCTAGTTCAGTGCCAGCTTAAGTGTTTGGGTCAAGGTCAGGGTCAAAGGTCAGGGTCAAGGTCAGGGTCAAGGTCAGGGTCAAAGTTCAGGATTTAAAAAACAAATTTGGTATCATTGTCAGTGTGTTTTAGGTACAAAAGAACAAAACAAAATGCGCACCATTGCCTCTGGGCCGTACTCCGGGGTACAAACAACAAATAACACCCACATAGATGGTATCGCTGCGATCGTCAAGAGCTGGAGAATTTATTTTGGGTTGTTCTTTGGTGGTCGGTTACGGTCATAACAAGAAACACACAGCTACATTTAAAAAAAATGATTTTTTTTTACTATTTTGGGCCAATTTTCCTTTGATAATAAAAAAAAAAATCAGGAGATATCCATTACCATTTACCACCACCAATGAAAACCCAATTTGTCCAGAAAAAAAATCGCGGTATAATCCACCCGGATGTACGAAATAGTTGTGATGATATTTACTAACACTCATCAACGTTGTAAAAATTGTGCTTAGGCATTAACATTTGTTTTACCCTCAGGCGGGAAGGGGTTAAACAAGGAAATCTCCTGCGGAGGGTTGACTATGTTTGATGCGATCTTGTCTCTCAGGAATGGCGCTCTTCTGACGATGACCTCTGGTCTAGGTGGGAGGAAATCTTTCAGTATGGGGTCATTCCTTAGCCACTTGTCGTCCGGCCGCTGTATATAAATGGCCGGAGGGTGGCAGTGCAGGGGCGGGTGTGCTTGCTGTCATAAACGGTGCCCGCCATTTTGGATTGTGCGCGCTCCCTGCGTACAGCGGAACACCGATCGCTGTACAGGACCTCTATTTGAGGTCCCGATCATGTGATCACTGATTGGCCAATCAGTGATCACATGCAGAGTATTAAGCAAGATGTCACTTCTGACATTGCTTACTACATGTGAAATCTGTGAATGATCACAGAGGTCACATGGTACAGGGCCATTCACAACAGCCTTGTACCATGTGACAAGCTGTGACCAATCACAGCTCTCACAGTAGTTCTCAATAGCTGCAAGAATGCAGCCAGAGAGAAGGAGAAATGATTCCTCTTACAGCCTTTATGGGAGTAAAAGCAATCAGTGTAATAAAAAAAAAATCTTCATCCGCCCCCACAAGCAGTACAGTGTCACCATGGTGACTGTACTGCTAGGGTGACAGTATGTAAAAATAAATAAATAATAATATAAAAAAAATAAAGTGTAAATAAGAATTTTGGAAAAATTATAATTTTGGTTATAAACTAATTTGGGTTATTTTTTTTTTTTTTTACTAAAAAAGTTAACTGAATAAATTTTGGCCAAGATTTATGAAGAAAGATTATTTATTTGCAAAATTTTATAAGAAAAACACTTTTTTTCACAATTTTTGGACTTTTTCATTTATATAGCAAAAAAAATAAAAATCCCAGCGGTGAATAAATACCACCAAAATAAAGCTTTATCTGTCTCAAAAAAATGCTAAAAATTTCATATGGGTACAATGTTGCATTACCGCGCAATTGTTATTCAAAGTGTGACAGCGCTAAAAGCTGAAAATTGGCCTGGACAGGAAGGGGGTGAAAGTGTCCAGACTGGAAGGGGGTGAAAGTGTCCGGACTGGAAGGGGGGGGGAGTGTCCGGACTGGAAGGAGGGGAAAGTGTCCGGACTGGAAGGGGGGGGGGAGTGTCCGGACTGGAAGGAGGGGAAAGTGTCCGGACTGGAAGGGGGGGAAAGTGTCCGGACTGGAAGGGGGGGAAAGTGTCCAGACTGGAAGGAGGGGAAAGTGTCCGGACTGGAAGGGGGGGAAAGTGTCCGGACTGGAAGGGGGGGAAAGTGTCCGGACTGGAAGGGGGGGAAAATGTCCGGACTGGAAGGAGGGGAAAGTGTCCGGACTGGAAGGGGGGGAAAGTGTCCGGACTGGAAGGGGGGGAAAATGTCCGGACTGGAAGGAGGGGAAAGTGTCCGGACTGGAAGGGGGGGAAAGTGTCCGGACTGGAAGGGGGGGAAAGTGTCCGGACTGGAAGGAGGGGAAAGTGTCCGGACTGGAATGGGGGAAAGTGTCCGGACTGGAAGGGGGGAAAGTGTCCGGACTGGAAGGGGGGAAAGTGTCCGGACTGGAATGGGGGAAAGTGTCCGGACTGGAAGGGGGGAAAGTGTCCGGACTGGAAGGGGGGAAAGTGTCCGGACTGGAAGGGGGGGAAGTGTCCGGACTGGAAGGGGGGAAAGTGTCCGGACTGGAAGGGGGGGAAAGTGTCCGGACTGGAAGGAGGGGAAAGTGTCCGGACTGGAAGGGGGGAAAGTGTCCGGACTGGAAGGGGGGAAAGTGTCCGGACTGGAAGGGGGTGAAAGTGTCCGGACTGGAAGGGGGGAAAGTGTCCGGACTGGAAGGGGGGAAAGTGTCCGGACTGGAAGGGGGGGAAAGTGTCCGGACTGGAAGGGGGGAAAGTGCCCAGACTGGAAGGGGGGAAAGTGTCCGGACTGGAAGGGGGGAAAGTGTCCGGACTGGAAGGGGGGGAAAATGTCCGGACTGGAAGGGGGAAAATGTCCGGACTGGAAGGGGGTGAAAGTGTCCGGACTGGAAGGGGGGGGGGAAGTGTCCGGACATGAAGTGGTTAAAATGCTCCAATGTTTGGACATAATGTTTTGACCTGGTGATGTTGTATTGAAAAATTGGGGACAAAAGGGCAGATTAAAGGAGATTCTGGCTCAACTGTCTGTTTATTAAAGAGGGAACCGTGTCCAACTCGGCCACTTGAGTCATGGTGTCCTCTAGAACATCCCTAGCATATCCTTTTTCTAAAAACCTGTTTTTCCGGATGTTGGCCTGCAGGTGGAAATCAGACAGATGATGACAGTTACATCTAATCCTAATGAATTTCCTTTGGGAATATTTTTGAACCAAACTGGGTGGTGCCGGCTGTCTGTAGGTATGTAACTGTTTGGTCGCTCTATGAGTCCCATTGTTTATAAGTGTTAGATCGAGGAAGTTGATTTCTTCGCAACTAACAGTGTAAGACTAATATTTAACGTGTTGTTATTAAGCTCCCTGGCGGTCTGATGATGTCCATATTTCTGTGCTCAAAGCGGTACATTATTTGCATGGAAATATGTGGTTTTTTTATTGTCATTTTTAGGAATAACTCCCTGAAATCTGTCCGGACAAGAGTCTAGTAAACATCCCGGGGAGGATAAAACTTGAAACACGAAATCATAAATTATAATATAATAAATAATCATAAAAAATAATAATAATAAATGTAATTCAATAATATAATCAAACCAAAAACACTGAAATGTGAAATATAGCGCCAAGTTCGCCCATCGCTGAGCTCAGTCGCAGAATCGTTTTCAGTGTCTGATGATGAATTTCCCCCACCAATCATTATCACTCAATTCTGCAAGTGGTTCTGATTTACTATCGCTGTTCTCTAGCCGGTCTAAAACCGCGTCTGACCTAAAGGGACGCTTTTTGGACACCATGGACGTTTCTCAGTTTCCAGACAGGAAGAACAGTAACAATGCAGGCAGGGCGCCGGACAAAGCACTCGGGACAAAATGTATGTGAAATGGTTTGAGACAGCAATGTGTGAATATGTGATTTTAGTGTATTTTGTGAATGTCACTTTTTTACATTTTTGAATTTCCCGCCAGTTCCGTCCCCCGTACGTCCCGACGTCGCAGGGACCGGAACCCAGAAGACAGATGCCGGCATCGGCCGGAGGAGATGGCCGGGGACGATGCAGGGGGGACATCGCGGGAGCGCAGGACAAGGTAAGCGTAGAAGGGATCCCGGAGCAACGCTGCAGTGTATTCCCGAGTGTAGCTTGGGGGGGGGGGGGGGGTTACCGCTTGTGGTGCTGAAACTTTCCCCCGAGCTACACTCGGGAATACCTCCAGGGGGGGTTAAAGTGCCAATAAAATTATCTAAAGATCCCTTATCTCCCTGCCAAAGAAAGAGGATATCATCAATATATCTCCTGTAACACATCAATTCATTCCAGTCTCTCGCGTATATAAGGTCCTCCTCCCAACCAGCCAGAAAAAGATTTGCCAAACTGGGGGCAAATTTAGCCCCCATGGCTACCCCTCTGGCTTTCAGGTAAAACTGCTTATTGAACCAGAACTAGTTATGTGACATCGCCAAATCCAATAATCTCAGTATAAATGATTTGTGAGGGTCGCTAATCTCTTCGGTGTCACAGAGATAATGTCCAGCAGCTTCCAAGCCATCTTCATGTCTGATGTCGCTGTGCAGAGAAGCCACATCTGCTGTAACTAGGAAAGTGTTGGGCTGACAGTTATATCTTGGATTTCTTGTAAAACCTGTTTAGTGTCTTTTAGGAGGGAAGGAGTGATACAGACTAATGTCTGCAGAAATGTGTCAGTGTACAGACCCCCCCCCCCCCCCCGGGAGAACAGAGAACCAATGCCACCAATAACTGGACACCCTGGAGGATGAGCCGGGTCCTTCTGAATGTTAGGTAGCCGGTATAAAGCAGACATCCCAGGAGAGGAGGGACATCAGAACTCTTTTCCTTCTTAGTAATAACTCCCTCTTTATAGACGGTTTCTCCCTTTTGTAGGAAATAAGGAGTATAAAGCTGAATATAATAAATTACAACTAATACTGAGAATGAACAAAAGGCTAAAAAGAGAAAGAAATATTTACGAGATAATAAAGATTACAAGGAGAATAAAGTCTTTAACCCCTCGCCTGCCGGGCACTTCTACCCCCTTCCTGCCTGCCGGGCACTTCTACCCCCTTCCTGCCTGCTGGGCACTTCTACCCCCTTCCTGCCTACAGGACGCTTCTACCCCCTTCCTGCCTGCCGGGCACTTCTACCCCCTTCCTGCCTGCCGGGCACTTCTACCCCCTTCCTGCCTACAGGGCACTTCTACCCCCTTCCTGCCTACAGGACGCTTCTACCCCCTTCCTGCCTACAGGGCACTTCTACCCCCTTCCTGCCTACAGGGCACTTCTACCCCCTTCCTGCCCAGGTCAATTTTCAGCTTTCAGCGCTGTCACACTTTGAATGACAATTGCGCGGTCATGCAACACTGTACTCATATGAAATTTTTATAATTTTTTTCACACACATAGAGCTTTCCTTTGGTGGTATTTACTTGCCACTGGGGGTTTTATTTTTTTTGCACTATAAACAAAAACAGAGCAAAAAATTTGAAAAAAAAAAAAAGGTTTTCTTTGTTTCTATTATAAAATTTTGCAAACAGGTAATTTTTCTCCTTCACTGATGTGCATTGATAAGGCTGCATTGATAGGCAACACTGATGGGCACTGATAGGCAGCACTGATGAGCTGCCACTGATAGTCGGCACTTATGGGCACTGATAGGTGGCACTGATAGTTGGCACTTATGGGCACTGATAAGCGGCACTGACTGGCGGCACTGCTGGGTGGCACTGCTGGGCACAGGTGGGTGGCACTACTGAGCACTGCTGGGCACAGGTGGGTGGCACTGCTGGGCACTTGTGGGCGGCACTGCTGGGCACTTGTGGGTGGCACTGGTGGGTGACACTGCAGGGCTCCGATCATCAGAGCACTGATCATCAGTGCCCTGATGATTGGTGCCGATTCCTCCACAACTGCCAGTTCTTGGCAGTACTTTCCTTGCACTCTGACAGCTTGAGGAAAGTGCAGCAGAGAACTGGCAATTGCATTTCCTGGTGATCAGCGTGTCATGGGACACATTGATCATGGAGATCGCCAGGTGCGCTCCCCCGGGGGATCGTGGGAGGGCGTGTTCTGTGAGAACATCATATGACGCCCTCCCAGAACAGGCCGGCCGCAGTGAAGCCGTCATTCGGCTATCTGCGGTCAGCAAGTAGTTAGGTGGCAAATACCCACCGACATGAATGTGGAGGCTAACAAAACACATAATGTCAGATTTGACACCGGAGGACCCCCTCCTTCACTGAAACCTTTTTTCAGGAGACTCTCAAGTGCTGATTTGAGGGGATATTATCCCCAGGCACATCATTCCAGAAGAGACACCCTGGATAGTGCCTCTTCCACGGACGATGATGAATTCCCTATCCACACTTCTAACAGGTTTCATGCACTCCAAGATTTGCAGGATGATGAGATAGGCACGAGAGATATGAGATCTGTACCCTATTCAGATAATAACTATCAGTAATAACAGAACAAGTCAGCGAGCGCTAAAATAATTCCAAATGTATAAGCAGCTGTACACCAAAAAAGGAACCCATAAACCTTCTAAAGCACATATACAAAGAGGGGGTGCAGCGCTACTAAACTCAACAATGACAAAAATGCATATATGAAGTGACAAAGTGCAAATGAAGAGGCCACTAGATGGTGGTCAAAGGTGCTAAAGGGTGTTGACTCCGTTAAAAGTCCAGAGAGAAGAAGTGCTGATGAGATTTCAGATGATCTCAGGGTGTCCAGTGATATGGACCGTCGATCTTGGTGATAAATAATGAGATTGCGCACTCACCAGATACGCAATTCAAATGCGCATCAATAGTAGTAAGCCTCTGGTCATCCAGATAGGTCTGGTCAGATCAGGTCCGATTGATCCTCATTCCCTGGCGGTGTTATCACTCATGGGGGATCCCCACTCAATGGATACAGCCTGCTCCCATGGGTCTCCTCACAAAGAATATGGCTGGTTCTGCAAACGTGATTGGCTCTCAAGGGAGCATAGTATTCATCAGGTGTGTCACAACATCTTGATTCTCAGACTCCAGATGAACTCCTCTTCACCCAGCAACCATATTCTTTGTGAGGAGACCCCATGGGAGCAGGCTGTATCCGCTGAGTATCTGGTGAGTGCGCAATCTCATTATTTATCACCAAGATCGACAGTCCCTATCACTGGACACCCTGAGATTACCTGAAATCTCATCAGCACTTCTTCTCTCTGGACTTTTAACGGAGTCAACACCCTTTAGCACCTTTGACCACCATCTAGTGGCCTCTTTATTTGCACTTCATATATGCATTTTTGTCATTGTTGAGTTTAGTAGCGCTGCACCCCCTCTTTGTATATGTAGATAATAACTATCGAAATGGGAGACAAGGACAATTCACCTCGAAGGGGTAGTGCCCCCAACAGGAGACAAATGGTTATTACTACTTATGCATCTCCATACCACCATAGGAAGGGCTGTAATACAAAGAGCTCCTTCCCAGGAGATGACTATAGAGCACCCCGTATACAGGATAGGGACTCCCATGATGCTAATAGGCCGTACGCCTACCCAAAAACCAACTATCACGGCCTAAAGAACTCTCAGTATACTGATCATTCCTATGGCCACCCATCACGGTTTTATGGTCGTTCTCGAGGCCATAGCAATCCAGCACAATGTGACACATATTACTCTGATCACACTCGGCAGTCTAATAATCATTATCCTGAAGCCAGAGGTCCCCCCCGGGTGCATAATAATGGACCACATTCACATCAACCCCACAATCAGAATTATTTAGGGTTGGAATACAGCAACAAAAAAAAAAGGGAATTTGCATTTGTTTTTCTATGGTTGAACTGGATGGACTTTTGTCTTTTTTCAGCCGCTATGTAACTGTCAGGGATCCCCTCGATCCCCGCCGCGATGGTCCTGGCGCAGGCGCACTGCACCGCCCTGTGCGGGGACACGGGCACTAGTTCCGGGCCGGCCGCGGCGTTCGAGTTCGCGCATGCGCAGTAGAAGCCGCGGCCGCCCGCTGGGCACCAATGGCAGCGCAGGGCGGGATATTTAAATGTCCCTGTGCTGTCATTTCAGTGCCTTCTGGTCCTACCTGTATCCTGCGAATCTGAACCTGTGCCTTGTAAGTTATTTGACCCGGATTGCTCTTGACCTGCTGATTTCTCCTGCCCAGACCCTTGCTTTGCCTGACCTCTCTTCCTGAATGCCCCTCATTAGATCTGACCTACTGTTGCTGACCTGGCGTGTGACCCGACGATTCTCTGCCCGCTCCCTTGTACCTTACCGCCCTCTACGTTACCAACTCGGCCTGTCTGACTCCGCACTTGCTCAGCCATCCATCCATCCATCCCATCGGGGTCACCCGACCTCCTTACATGTGGCTCTCCCTGGTTGGAGCCCCTGGCGAACACCCCTACCACTGACAGGTGTGCTCAGTAGTGGCGACCTGGTCCCGGGGTACTACAAGTCCATCCCCACCATCAGGGGCCCTGGTGAACAAGTACCCTGGGGCTTAGACTCCGCGCTCTGGGCGCGCCTGACCAGTGGAGTGCTAGTGGTGCCGCTAGGCGGTCCCTCACAGTAACATCCGGAAGAGGTACCATACGAGGAAAGAGGGTCAACAGACCCCAAAAGAAGGTGGAGCTAGCCAGTATCTGTATATTCAATCTCAATAAGGTACCATTAACTCCCGAAGAAACTAGTTTACTCAATAAAGGCCTAAAATATGCTCCTCGAGCCAAACTTCATAAGTTCCAGGCTTACACTGATGTTCATAACTTCATACGTAATGTCTCATTAAAGAAATATTTCTTACAGAACCCAATAGTGACTAGACCTTCCACCATGAATACTAGCAAAAATTCCGATCTCAGAAACCCCTCCCTGTGTAATCCTCCTGCAGGTGACAATCTGCACATAACCACGATTAAAAACATGGCGCCCAAAGATCTTGAATCACTTCATATGAAACATGTACATCAATCACATGCCGGCCCTAAAAGCATGACTAGTCTTCTGTCCAACAAAGGTTCGGTCATTCCACCAGCAGATTATGGAGGTGGTGTCGTGGTCCTGGATAAATCGACTACATGACAGAAGCACAGAAAATTGTGAACGCTGATTGTACGTATCAGACCCTATCCAGGGGTCCCACACTGACATGGAAGAAATTATTGAACAGTTATAACCGGTTACAGCGACAGCGCTGACAGCTGAACATTGGCCTGGGCAGGAAGGAGGTAGAAGTGTCCGGCACACAGGAAGGGGGTAGAAGTGCCCGGTAGGCAGGAAGGGGGTAGAAGTGCCCGGTGGGCAGGAAGGGGGGGTAGAAGTGTCCGGTAGGCAGGAAGGGGGTAGAAGTGCCCGGTGGGCAGGAAGGGGGTAGAAGTGCCCGGTGGGCAGGAAGGGGGTAGAAGTGTCCGGCACACAGGAAGGGGGTAGAAGTGTCCTGTAGGCAGGAAGGGGGTAGAAGTGTCCGGTGGGCAGGAAGGGGGTAGAAGTGTCCGGCGGCAGGAAGGGGGTAGAAGCGCCCAGGGGGGCAGGAAGGGGGTAGAAGTGCCCGGTAGGCAGGAAGGGGGTAGAAGTGCCCGGTGGGCAGGAAGGGGGTAGAAGTGTCCTGTAGGCAGGAAGGGGGTAGAAGTGCCCGGCAGGCAGGAAGGAGGTAGAAGTGCCCGGTAGGCAGGGAGGGGGTAGAAGTGCCTGGTAGGCAGGAAGGGGGTAGAAGTTCCCGGCAGGCAGGAAGGGGGTAGAAGTGTCCTGTAGGCAGGAAGGGGGTAGAAGTGCCCGGCAGGCAGGAAGGGGGTAGAAGTGCCCGGTAGGCAGGAAGGGGGTAGAAGTGCCCGGCAGGCAGGAAGGGGGTAGAAGCGCCCGGTAGGCAGGAGGAAGGGGGTAGAAGTGCCCGGCAGGCAGGAAGGGGGTAGAAGTGCCCGGCAGGCGAGGGGTTAAAGACTTTATTCTCCTTGTAATCTTTAATATCTCGTAAATATTTCTTTCTCTTTTTAGCCTTTTGTTCATTCTCAGTATTAGTTGTAATTTATTATATTCAGCTTTTTACTCCTTATTTCCTACAAAAGGGAGGGAAAAACCGTCTATAAAGAGGGAGTTATTACTAAGAAGGAAAAGAGTTCTGATGTCCCTCCTCTCCTGGGATGTCTGCTTTATACCGGCTACCTAACATTCAGAAGGACCCGGCTCATCCTCCAGGGTGTCCAGTTATTGGTGGCATTGGTTCCCTGTTCTCCCCCGGGCGGGGGGGGGGGGGGGGGGGGAGTACACTGACACATTTCTGCAGACATTAGTCTGTATCACTCCTTCCCTCCTAAAAGACACTAAACAGGTTTTACAAGAAATCCAAGATATAACTGTCAGCCCAACACTTTCCTAGTTACAGCAGATGTGGCTTCTCTGCACAGCGACATCAGACATGAAGATGGCTTGGAAGCTGCTGGACATTATCTCTGTGACACCGAAGAGATTAGCGACCCTCACAAATCATTTATACTGAGATTATTGGATTTGGCGATGTCACATAACTAGTTCTGGTTCAAGAAGCAGTTTTACCTGCAAACCAGAGGGGTAGCCATGGGGGCTAAATTTGCCCCCAGTTTGGCAAATCTTTTTCTGGCTGGTTGGGAGGAAGATGAAAAGTAGCAAATAAAGTAAAGTAACAAAAAAACAAAGTAACAAAAAAAATAAACATAAAGTAGCAAATAAAGTAACAACAAAAAATCAAAAAGTAACAAATAAAGTAACAAAAAAATAAACATAAAGTAACATATAAACATAGAGTAAAATAGAAACAAAATAAACAAAGAAACTATATAAATTAAAAAATGTCCCTTTGTTGGTTCAGTGGCAGGAATTATGGCCTCTTGCTGGTGTCAATGGAAGGAATAAAACCCCATCATTGGATGGAAAGGTGAATGATAAAATGTCCCATTGTTGATGTCAGTGGCAGTAATTTTGCCCTATTCTTGGTGTCACTGGGAGGAATAGTTCCCATGTATCATTGGTGTCAGTGGGAGGAATAGTTCCCTTGTATCGTTGGTGTCAGTGGCAGTAATTATGGCCAATTGTTGGTGTCAGTGGGAGGAATAATTCCCTTGTATCATTGGTGTCAGTGGCAGTAATTATGCCCTATTGTTGGTGTCAATGGGAGGAATAGTTCCCTTGTATCGTTGGTGTCAGTGGCAGTAATTATGGCCAATTGTTGGTGTCAGTGGGAGGAATAGTTTCCTTGTATTGTTGATGTCTGTGACAGTAATTATGGCCAATTATTGGTGTCAGTGGGAGGTATAAGTGAGAGAGAAATAGTGCCCCAAGGGCCTGATAAAAAATGCAAGTGAAGGGCCACATCCGGGCCACAGTTTGGAGACCACTGGTATAAACAAACATAAAGTAACATAGAAACAAACTAACATAAAGTAGCGCACTGTATAAACAAACAAAAACTAACATATAAACAAATAAAAAAGAAATAGGAAAAAAGTAATATAAAAATAAACAAAAAGGTAACATACCATATAAACAGACATAAAGTACGTAATAATAAATTGCTACAGTGAGCGCTCTTAGGGTAAAAGCAGCTGAACATTCAAGGAAACCACATAAATCCTTGTGAGAAATAGCATAAAATTTAAATGCAGCACTAAAATCAATGTAAAGTACCAGTATATAATAATCAAGAATAAATGAATGTGAATGATCTGATCGTAGACTGCAAGAAAAGTCCTGTAATGGTGCTCCTTGTGTTCCCAGTGCATATAGTATAAATGCGCACTAACCAGAGGCATATTTAAAATACGCGGTGTGTAAATATCATGAAGATCCCCCCTCTCTCTGGTCAGGATATGGACTGGAACTGGAGGTGATGGAGATGGGATGCCCTTGTATGGTGAAGATGGATCCGGAGTGCCAGAGGTCCCCTTTAGGGATATGCGGTCAAGGAATCCTGGATAACAGGTCCTTCCCTTCTCTGGAGCTGATCACCACAGGGCTCTGAAAGCGGAAAGCTCCTCAAGGGAGGCCAAGGGAAGTACTCATGTGTAGTAATTAGGTATAAGCTTTATTAGCAAAAACGATGAGTATAGGGATAAATAGGTCACAGCAGTGTCAGATATAAACAAGTGACTGACCATCCAAATTCAAAGATGGCCACCACGTGGCACCAGCGACGTGACGTCATGACGTCCTGGGCTCCACCTGACATGTTTCGTGCTCACGCACTTCCTCAGAGATAGAGATGAAGGACTTCGCAGGCACTTCCTCAGAGGTAGAGAAGAAGGACTTCGCACGCATTTCCTCAGAGGTAGAGATGAAGGACTTCGCACGCACTTCCTCAGAGGTAGAGATGAAGGACTTCGCACGCACTTCCTCAGAGGTAGAGAAGAAGGACTTCGCACGCATTTCCTCAGAGGTAGAGATGAAGGACTTCGCACGCACTTCCTCAGAGGTAGAGATGAAGGACTTCGTCTCTACCTCTGAGGAAGTGCGTGCGCACGAAACGCGTCAGCTGGAGCCCAGGACGTCGTGACGTCACGCTGCCAGCGCCACGTGGAGGCCCGGTGGCCATCTTTGAATTTGGATGGTCAGTCACTAGTTTATATCTGACACTGCTGTGACCTATTTATCCCTATACTCATTGTTTTTGCTAATAAAGCTTATACCTAATTACTCCACCAGGAGTACTTCCCTTGCCTCCCTTGAGGAGCTTTCCACTTTCAGAGCCCTGTCGCGATCAGCTGCAGAGAAGGGAACGACCTGTTATCCAGGATTCCTTGCCCGCATATCCCTAAAGGGGACCTCTGGCACTCCGGATCCATCTTCACCATACAAGGGCATCCCATCTTCATCACCTCCAGTTCCAGTCCATATCCTGACCAGAGAGAGGGGGGATCTTCATGATATTTACACACCGCGTATTTTAAATACGCCTCTGGTTAGTGCGCATTTATACTATATGCACTGGGAACACAAGGAGCACCATTACAGGACTTTTCTTGCAGTCTATGATCAGATCACTCACATTCATTTAATCTTGATTATTATATACTGGTACTTTACATTGATTTTAGCGCTGCATTTGATATTTTATGCTATTTCTCACAAGGATTTATGTGGTTTCCTGAATGTTCAGCTGCTATTACTGTAGCGCTCAATGTAGCAATTTATTATTACGTACTTTATGTCTGTTTATATGGTATGTTACCTTTTTGTTTATTTGTTTTTATATTACTTTTTATGTGTTTATATGTTACTGTATGTTTTAGACATAAAGTAACATAAGCAAGTTAAAAAAAAAAAGTAATATAAAAACAAATAAAAACAAACAGGTACCATACAGTATAAACACACAAAGTAACATAGAAATAAATAAAAAAGTAATAGAAAAAAAAGTAATAGAAAAACAAATAAACAAAAAGGTAACATACCATATAAACATACATACAGTAACATATAAACAGTAATATAAAAGTAATATAAAAAACAAATAAATACAAACAGGTACCATACCGTATAAACAAACAAAGTAACATATAACCAAATAAAACAAAGGAATCTAAAAGCAAATAAATGAAAAGTAACAAACCGTATAAACAAACAAGTTGCATATAAACAAATAAAAAAAAGTAATAGAAAAACAAACAAAAAGGTAGCATACGGTATACACGAACACAAAGTAACATAGAAACAAAGTAACATAAAGCATAAACAAATATAAAGTAAGAAACAAACAAACACAAAATAACATGTAAACAGAGAGAATGTCTTTT
This sequence comes from Staurois parvus, assembly GCA_951230385.1. Lineage (NCBI taxonomy): Eukaryota > Metazoa > Chordata > Amphibia > Anura > Ranidae > Staurois > Staurois parvus. Next base: position 158,080 of record CATNWA010017176.1, on the reverse strand, counting down.
GAGGAAAGACGTCAGAAGTGGATACAATTGTATTCCAGAGAAGTCTCCCGTCATTGTCCACAACGTATCGAATGATCCTCAGATGCGACGGTTCGTTCTGCAGATAAATTGCCGCATATTTCTCTCTCCATCTTTTTATAAATCTTCTATATTTAGCTCTCATTTACGGCGGCAGAATCTCTGAAGTTCATCAGCGGAGCGGATCTGTGCTAGATGTTATTTTTGTCGGAGCGTAAAGCAATGTCTCTTCAAGGTCGCCATCATTCACTAAATATGATCGCCATGAATAATTCACAGCATTGCAGGCCTACCGACATCGATGTCTTACCACGATCATTCGATCGATTCCATGGGACCCACGCTGGCCATCCGGGCTTTGATTTTATTATCTGATCGATGTACGATTCGATCGAATTGGCAAACAAACAAATGGCCATACCTTCAGTCCGGATCAGATCGATCGATCAGCCAGGTCAGAAGATGACCGATTATGGTAAATCAATGGGCAGCACTGAGATACTTTGGGGGGGATTTACTAAACCTGGAGCACTCAGAATCTGGAGCGCCGCTGTGCATGGCAGCCAATCAGCTTCTACCATCAGCTGGTTCAGTGAAGCTTTGGCAATAAAAGCTGGAAGCTGATTGGTTCCTTTTGCAGAGCTGCACCAGATTCTGCACTTTTCAGTTTAGTAAATCATCCCTTCGGTCCCTGAATTGGATTTCATTCGATCAGATTATGAGATTAGTAAATGGCACTCGCATCGATCTATTGATCGAAGTCCACTTCCCCGTGTTTTGCATATTGATTGAATTTGTTGTCAACTATTGATCATTGATTGCTATCAGGAAAGATCAATCAGAAATCAATCATTTATTGAGGCGTGGCTTAGAGAATGACCTGAAACTCTGCTGACTTCCATCATCCAATCCTGTGCCAGCAAAAATACACTTTAAAAAAAAAAAAAATGTTCCTCGCACGTGATTGGGTGTTCTTTGTAAAGTGACGTGCAACTTAATCACAACGATCGAACCTTCAAATATGAATATCCATGGCTTCCCCTTTACCCAGTTTACAGAAACGCACCGCACTCCGTTTACAATGATTTCCTATGGATCTCGTTCACATCCGTGCGTTCTGTGGAGAGTGTCAGAGACTTTATTCTCGCAGCAGATTGTGTATTGCATGTAATAGACTTCAATGGACTCGCACCAAAAATTCATGTGTTGGGCTTTTGCTGCGTTTTTTGATGAGTTTTTGCTAATAGAAAAATATGAGAGTTTTGGTGAGGAGTGCAGGAGACGGTCAGAGACTGCAGACATTACAGGAGACTGTCAGAGACTGCAGACATTACAGGAGACTGTCAGAGACTGCAGACACAGTACAGGAGATGACCAGAGACTGCAGACATAGTACAGGAGATGACCAGAGACTGCAGACATAGTACAGGAGATGACCAGAGACTGCAGACATAGTACAGGAGATGACCAGAGACTGCAGACATAGTACAGGAGATGACCACAGACTGCGGACACAGTACAGGAGATGACCAGAGACTGCAGACATAGTACAGGAGACAACCAGAGACTGCAGACATAGTACAGGAGACAACCAGAGACTGCAGACATAGTACAGGAGACAACCAGAGACTGCGGACATAGTACAGGAAAGGGTCAGAGACTGCAGACATAGTACAGGAGATGACCAGAGACTGCAGACACAGTACAGGAGATGACCAGAGACTGCAGACATAGCGCAGGAGACGGTCAAAGACTGCAGACACAGTACAGGAGATGGTCAGAGACTGCAGATATAATACAGGAGACGGTCAGAGACTGCATAGTACAGGAGACGGTCAGAGACTGCATAGTACAGGAGACGGTCAGAGACTGCATAGTACAGGAGATGGTCAGAGACTGCAGACACAGTACAGGAGACGGTCAGAGACTGCAGACATTACAGGAGATGACCAGAGACTGCGGACATAGTACAGGAGATGACCAAAGACTGCAGACACGGTACAGGAGATGACCAGAGACTGCGGACACAGTACAGGGGATGACCAGAGACTGCGGACACAGTACAGGAGATGACCGGAGACTGCGGACATAGTACAGGAGATGACCGGAGAGACTGCGGACATAGTACAGGAGATGACAGGAGACTGCGGACATAGTACAGGAGATGACCGGAGACTGCAGACACAGTACAGGAGATGACCGGAGACTGCAGACATAGTACAGGAGATGACCGGAGACTGCAGACACAGTACAGGAGATGACCGGAGACTGCGGACACAGTACAGGAGATGACCGGAGACTGCAGACATAGTACAGGAGATGACCGGAGACTGCGGACACAGTACAGGAGATGACCGGAGACTGCGGACATAGTACAGGAGATGACCAGAGACTGCGGACACAGTACAGGGATGACCAGAGACTGCGGACACAGTACAGGAGATGACCAGAGACTGCAGACACAGTACAGGAGATGGTCAGAGACTGCAGACACAGTACAGGAAACGATGATAGTACAGTCAGAGACTGCAGATAGTACAGGAGATGGTCAGAGACTGCACACAGTACAGGAGATGACCACGGTCAGAGACTGCGGACAGTACAGGAGATGACCAGAGACTGCAGACACAGTACAGGAGATGACCAGAGACTGCAGGACACAGTACAGGAGATGACCAGAGACTGCGGACACAGTACAGGAGATGACCAGAGACTGCAGACACAGTACAGGAGATGACCAGAGACTGCGGACACAGTACAGGAGATGACCAGAGACTGCGGACACAGTACAGGAGATGACCAGAGACTGCAGACACAGTACAGGAGATGACCGGAGACTGCAGACACAGTACAGGAGATGACCGGAGACTGCGGACACAGTACAGGAGATGACCAGAGACCTGCGGACACAGAGACTGCACACAGTACAGGAGATGACCGAGAGCAGACTGCAGGACACAGTACACAGGACAGGGGATGACCGGAGACTGCGGACACAGTACAGGAGATGACCAGAGACTGCGGACACAGTACAGGGGATGACCAGAGACTGCAGACACAGTACAGGGGATGACCGGAGACTGCGGACACAGTACAGGGGATGACCGGAGACTGCGGACACAGTACAGGAGATGACCGGAGACTGCGGACACAGTACAGGAGATGACCGGAGACTGCGGACACAGTACAGGAGATGACCAGAGACTGCGGACACAGTACAGGAGATGACTGCGGACACAGTACAGGAGATGACCAGAGACTGCGGACACAGTACAGGAGGATGATGAGAGACCAGAGACTGCGGACACAGTACAGTGACCAGAGACTGCGGACACAGACAGGAGATGACCAGAGACTGCGGACACAGTACAGGAGATGACCGGAGACTGCGGACACAGTACAGGAGATGACCAGAGACTGCGGACACAGGAGATGACCCAGAGACTGCGGACACAGTACAGGAGATGACCGGAGACTGCGGACACAGTACAGGAGATGACCGGAGACTGCGGACACAGTACAGGAGATGACCGGAGACTGCGGACATAGTACAGGGGATGACCGGAGACTGCAGATAGTACAGGAGATGATCAGAGACTGCGGACACAGTACAGGAGATGACCAGAGACTGCGGACATAGTACAGGAGATGACCAGAGACTGCGGACATAGTACAGGAGATGACCAGAGACTGCGGACACAGTACAGGAGATGACCAGAGACTGCGGAGATGACACAGTACAGGAGAGGACCAGAGACTGCGGACACAGTACAGGAGATGACCAGAGACTGCGGACATAGTACAGGAGATGACCAGAGACTGCGGACATAGTACAGGAGATGACCAGAGACTGCGGACACAGTACAGGAGATGACCAGACTGCGGACACAGCGGACACAGTGCGGACAGGAGATGACCAGAGACTGCGGACATAGTACAGGAGATGACCAGAGACTGCGGACGGACACAGTACAGGAGATGACCAGAGACTGCGGACATAGTACAGGAGATGACCAGAGACTGCGGACACAGAGACTGCGGACACAGTACAGGAGATGAGAGACTGCGGAGTACAGACTGCGGACACAGTACAGGAGATGACCGGAGACTGCGGACACAGTACAGGAGATGACCAGAGACTGCGGACATAGTACAGGAGATGACCGGAGACTGCGGACACAGTACAGGAGAGGACCGGAGACTGCGGACATGTAGATGTAAAGAAGGATTCTGTGGTGCTCCCTGTATAAGGACACCTCATAGACACACATTGATTCATCGATCCCAGCGATCGGCTCGGATACATCTCTGTATCTCTGTATTTCTGCCTCCCGGGGTCACCCTTGAAGGTCACACAAAGCCATAAAATACGACACAAAGATGCAAATCTGCTTCCTGATTGGTTGTATTTTTGGCACAGTGAAGGGACGGCTGGGATCTGGCCCCGCCCCCGGCTACCGATACAAATCTGTCATCCCAGGCATCGGCAGAGGCAGGCCGGGGCCCCGGTTCCCTTGGTGAGAGGAGCCAACAAACAGGCTGTACCCAGCGCCGGGATCAGGGGATGAAAGGACTCACAATGTCTTATTGTTCACCCTGAACGATCGTGAAAAGAGGATCCTGACGATCCGCGCCGGGCCCCAGACAACGGGCCCCAGACAACATCCGGATCAAATAACCGCAGAGATCAAAAAGCACCAAAAATCCCTCCTAAAAACACCCCGCATCGGCTACAGGTGTCTGTTCATTTCTGGGTGGAGGCATTGCAATCACACAGCCAGGGGCGGACTGACAACTCATGGGGCCCCCGGGCAATATGGGATCATGGGGCCCCCGGGCAATAGGGGATCATGGGGCCCCTGTGTCCTTGCCCAAACTAAAAAAAGCCTATGAAAAAGGTACCAGGGGCATCTCATGGGGTCCCCTACTGACCCCGGGCCCTCGGGCAGGGCCCGAGTTTCCAAATGGTCAGTCCGCCCCTGCTCACAGCATCCATGCGATCTGGTACGGGCGTCGATGTTAAATTTAAACAACACCCTGAAACAGATCGCAAAACGCAGTGCGATTACCAGAATTTGCATCGCATGGGTGTGAATCAGGAATCAGGTGCAGCAGAACATAAAAAGGGTCCTGCATCTTCTCGCTGCTGAGCTACGGCTGAAATCGTAGCGCACAGAAATCGCATGTGGTTGGCATGGAATGCGGTGCGGTTCCCATGTGGATCGCATGCATTGTGCCGCAACTCATCAGTGTGACCTCGGGCTGAAACAGATCACAAAATGTGACGCGATTGCCAGAAATCACAACGCATGGGTGAGAACATCAGATTTAAAAAAAGGGTCCTGCCCCTTGTTGGCGCGGATGCAAAGCGAGCCGTACAAAGTGTATGATACAAAATCGCAGCGCAAGATATTCGCATGTAAATCGCACAGGAATGCGCTGAGATCTCCGTGCGAATTACATGCGGTGTCCCTCACAGGGGCGGACTGACCATTTGGAAACTTGGGCACTGCCCGAGGGCCCGGGGTCAGTAGGGGGCCCCATGAGATGCCCCTGGTACCTTTTTCATAGGCTTTTTTGAGTTTGGGCAAGGACACAGGGGCCCCATGATCCCCTATTACCCGGGGGCCCCATGAATTGTCAGTCCGCCCGTTCCCTCACCACATAGTGTGAACCCAGGCTAAGGGCCACTTCACACTATACAAATGCAGTCCAGATGCCTTCAACATGCGTGGTTTTGGTGCGTTCCGCTGCATTTTTTATGTGTTTTCTATGCATTTTTGATGTGTTTTTATACATTTTTGATGCGGTTTATATGCTTTTTTGATGTGTTTTTGATGCATTCTAGTTCATTTTCCCCCTCTCCTTTTTCTTCAATTTAAATAGGGACACGTGGGTTCAGGTGCGTTTTTGATGCATTTTACCGCGTTCCAGTGCAATTCTGTGCAGAAAAAAATGCCGCCTGTTCTACTTTTTTTTCTGCACCCAGAACGCACCGGCTCTGTAATGGTTTTGCCCAGAGCAGCCCGGATCCTCCTCTTTCCAGGACCTCGCCAGCGCTCCTGGCTCCTCCCCCTCGAGCAGTGCCCCCTGGGAAAGCCACTCGCCCTGGAGGCACCTCTGCATGCTTGTTCCCATCCATAAGACACAGGGAGCCACGCTCGGCTCCGCCTCCACCACTCTCTCCTCATTGGCTCACTAGCTGCGATTGACAGCAGCAGGAGCCATTAGGCCCCCGCTGCTGTAACAGCCAATGAGGGGGAAGAGACCCCAGACAGCAGAGGTTGTCTGGATCAGAGGGGGGGGGGGTGGCTCAGTTAAGGATTGGGGCGGGCTCAGGTAAGGATTGTGGGGGCTCAGGTAAGGATTGGAGGGGCTCAGGTAAGGATGAGGGGGCTCAGGTAAGGATTGGGGGGCTCAGGTAAGGATTGGGGGGGCTCAGGTAAGGATTGGGGGGGCTCAGGTAAGGATTGGCGGGGCTCAGGTAAGGATGGGGGAGGGGCTCAGGTAGAGATGGGGGAGGGGCTCAGGTAAGGATGGGGGAGGGGCTCAGGTAAGGATTGGGGGGGCTCAGATAAGAATGGGGGGGCTCAGGTAAGGATGGGGGAGGGGCTCAGGTAAGGATTGGGGGGGCTCAGGTAAGGATGGGGGGTGATCAGGTAAGGATTGGGGGGCTCAGGTAAGGATTGCAGGGGATCAGGTAAGGATTGGGGGGCTCAGGTAAGGATTGGGGGGCTCAGGTAAGGATTGGGGGGCTCAGGTAAGGATGGGGGGCTCAGGTAAGGATGGGGGCTCAGGTAAGGATGGGCGGGCTCAGGTAAGGATTGCGGGGGATCAGGTAAGGATTGGGGGGCTCAGGTAAGGATTGGGGGGCTCAGGTAAGGATTGGGGGGGCTCAGGTAAGGATTGTGGGGGCTCAGGTAAGGATTGGGGGGGCTCAGGTAAGGATTGGCGGGGCTCAGGTAAGGATGGGGGAGGGGCTCAGGTAAGGATGGGGGAGGGGCTCAGGTAAGGATTGGGGGGGCTCAGATAAGAATGGGGGAGCTAAGGTAAGGATGGGGGGGCTCAGGTAAGGATGGGGGAGGGGCTCAGGTAAGGATTGGGGGGGCTCAGGTAAGGATGGGGGGTGATCAGGTAAGGATTGGGGGCTCAGGTAAGGATTGGGGGGGCTCAGGTAAAGATGGGGGGGCTCAGGTAAGGATTGGGGGGTGATCAGGTAAGGATTGGGGGGCTCAGGTAAGGATGGGGGGTGATCAGGCAAGGATTGGGGGGGCTCAGGTAAGGATGGGGGGTGATCAGGCAAGGATTGGGGGGCTCAGGTAAGGATGGGGGGGCTCAGGTAAGGATGGGGGAGGGGTGCTGCACACAGAAGGTTTTTTTTATACCTTCATAATAGAATACATAAAAAATAAACACTTCGGCCTGTACAGCCCCTTTCATGACAGGAGAAGTTCGTTCAGCCAGCAGCGGGGGGAGTGACATTCGTTCAATGAACGTTCTATCAACAGACCCTGCGCTGCCGACCAACATAGATCGATGTCAGGGATGTTATTCCGACTGGTTTGGAGGGAATATAAATTGATTGAAAGGATGGCGAAGTGAATGGCGTACGGAACGATCTCTTCACATGCAGTCGATTATTTTATTAATTTGCATGGGGGAGGGGGTGTGATATGTGATATTTTTTTTTTGTTTAATAAAGACATTTGAAAGCAATGATTATAATATTGTGTTTGCACCCAATTCATTCTACTTTTTTTTTTAAATATGCGTTTGACAAATAACTGCGACAAAAAAAAATGGCAACTACCATTGTATTCTCCGGGGCCTCTGCTGTCAGAAATATATATTGGGGGAGGGGAGGTTACAGTCATTTCTCTAGCATGAAATGCAAAAAGTTGGATGGAGGCGGAGCGCTGTATGGGGAGAAGGTCATAGGACTCCCTCTGCTGGTCACACGACTCCCTCTGCTGGACTCCCTCTGCTGGTCACACGACTCCCTCTCTGCTGGTCACATGGCTCCCTCTGCCGGACTCCCTCTGCTGGTCACATGGCTCCCTCT
>CATNWA010017176.1:0-147500 GCA_951230385.1 Staurois parvus | reverse complement strand
CAGAACTATCGGTAGATCCGGTGGTCATCCAGGAGCCAAAAAAGAAGAAAAAACGGCAGAAGAAGAAGAAAAAAACAGCGGAGACCCGGGAGGAACCTGTAGCCGCCAAATCCTCCAAGAAGACCAAGAACTGGGCCGCCGGGGCATTGGCCGGTGCTGCTGCTAAGAATGTGGACGTGTCGGGATGGAAGGAACTCTGCGTCCCCCAGCCGGTTCTTCAGGCGCTCAGCTATTTGGGATTTTCCGCCCCAACGCCCATACAAGCTCTGGCGCTGCCCTCGGCAATCCGGGACAAAATGGACATTCTGGGTGCGGCAGAGACGGGTGAGTATTGAATGTGGAAGATCTGGGATTTATTGAAGCAGATTTATGGCCGGCAGCAAAGGTAACGGAAAACTCAGGCCAATTGTAATTTTTATAAGCCGGCCTTCACAGGGGGATTGTTCTCATCCAACACCCCCCCCCCACTCTGCGATTGGAAATGATTCTCATGTAGGCAAGGATGATGTTTCCCTGGTCATGCAACCTCTTGGGATAAACACTTCGCATCTCAGGGGGTCGCAAGATCTCAGGAACACAGAATGGTCGGAGGGCGGCGGGCTTGGCATGTGCCACTGTGGTACCTTGAAGAGGTAGACAGCTCCTGTTTGTGAGGAGGACCAGGATGGAAGGGCAGGACCTGGGCAATGCCACCTGGACTGCGGGGCAACACTGGACTTACTGGGCGGGAGAGTATACGTATATAGGAAGAAAAAGGAAAGGCCGGCGCTAGCTGTGCCCTGGAAAAGGAAAGGCCGGCGCTAGCTGTGCCCTGGAAAAGGAAAGGCCGGCGCTAGCTGTGCCCTGGAAAAGGAAAGGCCGGCGCTAGCTGTGCCCTGGAAAAGGAAAGGCCGGCGCTAGCTGTGCCCTGGAAAAGGAAAGGCCGGCGCTAGCTGTGCCCTGGAAAAGGAAAGGCCGGCGCTAGCTGTGCCCTGGAAAAGGAAAGGTTGGCGCTAGCTGTGCCCTGGAAAAGGAAAGGCCGGCGCTAGCTGTGCCGTGCTTGTTTGTTTTTTATTCATTCGCTTTAAGTGTTGCGCTAAAAACATTGGGGAAAGAAATCCTTCATTTTTACCAAGTGATCAGCAGTGTCCAATCACAGCGGCCTTTTACCAAGTGGTGAGAGGTATCCAATCACAGCGGCCTTTTACCAAGTGGTGAGAGGTATCCAATCACAGCGGCCTTTTACCAAGTGGTGAGAGGTATCCAATCACGGCAGCCTTTTACCAAGTGATCGGCTGTGTCCAATCACAGCGGCCTTTTACCAAGTGGTGAGAGGTATCCAATCACAGCGGCCTTTTACCAAGTGGTGAGAGGTATCCAATCACAGCGGCCGTTTACCAAGTGGTGAGAGGTATCCAATCACAGCGGCCTTTTACCAAGTGATGAGCTGTATCCAATCACGGCAGCCTTTTACCAAGTGATCGGCTGTGTCCAATCACAGCGGCCTTTTACCAAGTGATCAGCTGTGCCCAATCACAGCTGATCCCAATGTAAATACACTTGCCGGTTATCAGCTGTACTTTCCTCACACTGTGACAGGCGACTGTGAAAGGATTCATCTACACTGATAACCAGGGCACTGATTATCAGTGCTGCCCAACAGTGCCTCCAGTTAGTGCCATCAGTCAGTGCCCATCATTACTGAATACCAGTGTCCGTCATTGCCGCCAGTATTGCCCATCATTACCACCTGTCAGTAACCATCTTTACCGACTGTAATTGCCCATCATTATCGACTGTCAGTGCCCATCATTATCGACTGTCAGTGCCCATCATTATCGACTGTCAGTGCCCATCATTACCACCTGTCAGTGCCCATCATTACCACCTGTCAGTGCCCATCATTACCACCTGTCAGTGCCCATCATTGCCGCCTGTCAGTGCCCATTGCATTGCCGCCTGTCAGTGCCCATCATTGCCGCCTGTCAGTGCCCATCATTGCCGCTAGTCAGTGCCCATCATTGCCACCTCATCAATGTCCAGCAGTGCAGCCTATCGGTGCCCATCAGTTCTGCCTCATCAACACACATCAGTGAAGGAGAAAAACTACTTGTTTGCAAAATTTTTTAATAGAAAAACTTTTTTTTTTTTTTTTTTTTCATTTATAGCGCAAAAAATAAAAAACCCCCAATGGTGATTATATACCACCTAAAAAAATCTACTTGTGTGGAAAAAAAAGATACAAATTTCATATGGGTACATTGTTGCATGACTGCGCAATTGTCATTCAAAGTGCGACAACACTGAAAGGTGATAATTGGCCTGGATAGGAAGGGGGTAAAAGTTCTCGGTGGGCGAGGGGTTAAGGATGGTAATGGTTGGGGCTCACAGATTGCTCAGATCTCGCAATATATTGTGAATGTTTTCTTCCTCTGTACAGGAAGTGGTAAAACTTTGGCCTTTGCCATCCCGATGATCCACTCCATCCTGGAATGGAGGAAGATGGCGTCTGGTGTGACCGAGGAAGAGACCGAGGAGCCAGAGATGGAGGAGATGGCTGAGAAGGAGGAGCCAGAGATGGAGGACTCAGACCTTGAGGAGGACAAAAGACCAGACAACTTGGAGGAGGATGATGATGATGATGAGTCTTCAGCCCTTGGCTGCGTGAAGATCGAGGAAGACGTTGAGATAAATTTTAACCTTCCCACGTCTCCGGATTCTCAGCAGTGCTGTAAGAAGAGACCGTTAATCGGCCTTGTGGTCACTCCCACCAGAGAGCTGGCCGTCCAGGTGAAACATCACATTGACGCCGTAGCCAAGTTCACAGGTGAGATACCGCGGGTCATGAATGGAGCAGATTTATTGCATCATAGAAGTGTTTGTGAATCCATACACACGTTGATCCTGCCAGAAATTGTTGTCACTTGCTGCACTCTTTACAGTTACATTGTTCCCAGTTCTCTCTGACAACTTGTCTCCTCTGTTATGGAGGGGAGGGTGAGGTGTTCTGTAGTCCTGTCCTAGGGTGACAACGTTGCCTCTCCATAGATACATTAAAGTGCATGCTGTCACCCTGGGGCAGGATGTGTTGCTGGCAGGATCACCAGGTGAAAAAAAAGGGAGAAAAGAAAAGGAATGCAGCCATCACATCCATAGACTAGCAAGCTGAAATCTATTACATGTTCTTGGGTTCATATACGCATTGTAGAGACTGTTCTACTTTGCCAGTTAGGTTTCTCACTAGCCCACCTACCGACCGGCTGGCGGCCTCCACTGCTGTGCTGCTCCGATCGCTCCCACTGATCAGCTGGAGTGACGAGTCGATCCATTCTTGTACCTATGTGTGTTTCCGATGAGCCTCTTCAGTAGTAGTGATCTGAGTGTGCAGACAATTCAGTTGACCACTAGGAGAAGACAACATGGCCGACGCGCTTTATGAATAGAAGGACCAATGAATTTGGCCTTTTAAAGCTTAACTTCCGTCCAAACAATGATTCTGTGACTGTAGAGTACATGTCCCATTGTATGTGCGTTTATAATGTGTTCTGTTCCTTTCCACAAGATGTTGGAGGGTGTCTGTGGGAATTTGTCCCCGTTTGTGAGGTCAGGTACTGATGTTGGAAGACCTGGCTCACATATTGGGCCTCACGTTGGGCACCAAAAAAAAGACCTGGCTCACTGTCGATGATCCAATCAATCCCAAAGGTTTTCAGTAGGGTTGAGAATGTGGAGGTAGGTGAGGAATGCCATGCATGGGTAGGAGGTCTTGGAAACTCCATCCGGTTGGAGAACAATTAATACTTTTAGTGTATGACCTAAATCATGACCAATGCATCTCTGGAAATTGGGGAGCTCCTTGTCTTCAGGTATTTGGTAGCATTGGGTCTCTTCTGGGAAGACTTTCCACAAGATGTTGGAGGGTTTCTGTTGGAATTTGTCCCTATTTGTGAGGTCAGGCACAGATGTTGCATGAGAAGACCTGGCTCACACATTGGTCCTCATGTTGGACACCAAAAAAACCCCAAAAACTGGCTCAATATCGATGGTCCAGTTCATCCCAAAGGTTTTCAGCTGGGTTGAGATTTTGGAGGTAGGTCAGGAATTCCATGCATGAACAGAAGGTTTTGGAAACTGCATCTGGTTGGGGAACAATTATCAATTTTTTAGTGTTTGACCTAAATCATGACCAACGCATCTCTGGAAATTATGGACCTCCTTGTTTTCATGTGTTTGGTACCGTTGGGTTTGCTGGTCATCCGAACCTTGGCCTTTGTTCCTAAAACATGGCTAACATGTCTCAAGGAATTGGGGCTCCTCCCTTCTTCAGGACTTTAGTAGTGTTGGACCTGTTGGTGATGAAATCCACAGTCTGTGTTCCCGTATGATATTGGTATTCTCAAGTGGAGCAGCTATGCCATCCTCTTCTCTTCTGGGAAGACTTTCCAAAAGATGTTGGAGGGTTTCTTTTGGAATTTGTCCCCATTTGTGAGGTCAGGCACAGATGTTGGTTGAGAAGACCTGGCTCAAACATTTGTCCTCATGTTGGGCACCAAAAAAAAAACTGGCTCAATATCGATAGTTCAGATCATCCCAAAGGTTTTCAGCTGCGTTGAGATTTTATAGGTAGGTATGGAAATCCATGCATGAACAGAATGTTTTGGAAACTGCATCTGGTTGGGGAACAATTATCACATTTTTAGTGTATGACCTAAATCATCACCAACACATCTCTGGAAATTGGGGACCTCCTTGTCTTCGGGAATTTGGTAGGGTTGGGTCTACTGGTCGTCCGAACCTTAGTCTTTGTTCTAATATGATATCGGTGCTCTGAAGTGTATGTTGTGCCTGCAGCTATACTATCTTCCACTCTTCTGGGAGGACTTTCCACAAAATTTTGGAGGGTGTCTGTAGGAATTTGTGCCCATTTGTGAAATCAGGTTCTGATGTTGGATGAGAAGACCTGGTTCGCAATTGGCATCCCATTGCTGTTCAGTAGGGTTGAGGTGGTCAGGGCTTTGTGCAGGACACTCGAGTTCCTCCACACCAAATTGGTCACACCAGGGTCGGACTGACAAATCATGGGGCCCCCGGCAATAGGGGATCATGGGGCTCCTGTGTCCTCGCCCAATCTCAAACCACACCCAAAAAAAGCCTATGAAAGGTACCAGGGGCATCTCATGGGGCCCCCTACTGACCCCGAGCCCTCGGGCATTGCCCGTGTGCTCAAATGGTCAGTCCACCCCTGGGTCACACCATGTCTTTTATGGAGCTGGCTTTGCACAGGGGCACAGTCATGGTGGATCACAGAATGGCCTTCACCCAACTGTTACCACAAGGCTGGAAGAGCACAATTGTCTACAATGTCTTTGTATGATGGAGTATTACCGGGACCCTTCACTGCAGACACCTGACCTCCATACTTCTTCACTCTTGGCCATATAGTATCGGTATGCTGGTCGGGTGTTTAGAAACGTCTGCCCATATAGTGTATTTGAGTTGTGGGGATGCTTCACAGGAGCAGAGGACATCTGCTGTCAAGCGGCTTTTTGGTACTTTGGTAACACATTTGGCTTCCTGATCTGGAAAGTCTGAAGAAGACCTTTTTACCTTTTATGCTTCTTGCAGGTTGGTTCATAATTTTGAAGCAAGAGCGTGTTGGGATTTGTGTCCATTTTTACAGATGTGCAGAGTCCAGGCTAATAATACGTTCAATATTTTTTTGAATAATCTTTATCATTTTGTTGTCACCTCAGGCATTAGAACAGCCATCGTGGTCGGTGGGATGGCCCCGCAGAAACAAGAGCGGCTGTTGAACCGAAGGCCGGAGATCGTCATTGCAACGCCGGGGCGTCTGTGGGAGATGATCAGAGAGAAGCACCCTCACCTCTCCAACCTGCAGCAGCTCAGGTGAAGCTTAAGGGTTGGGTTTGCCTACATTACCTCTCATTTTGTTTTCTATAAGAAACCTCATTCCACAGTTATTGGTGGTCTTTGGCACTTTAAACCCCCCCCCCCCCCCAACTTACAAGGTCTACTTGTAAGTTGGAGACATCTTGCGAGGTCAATATAGGGTTTGATGTCATCCGCCCCGGGGGGTTACTGGATGTGAAGGAAATACAATATCTTTGGTGGTAGTGGTCTCCTAGGTATGCTGTGATGGGCTGATGTTCGTTTCTCTATGGACAGGTGTCTTGTGATCGATGAGGCGGACAGGATGGTGGAGAAGGGTCACTACGCCGAGCTGACCCAACTGCTGGAGATGCTGAGAGAGACTCACTACAACCCCAAGAGGCAGACGTTCGTCTTCTCCGCCACCCTGACCCTCATCCACCAGGCCCCCAGCCGCCTCCTGCAGAAGAAGAACTTCAAGCGGATGGACAAGGACAGCAAGCTGGAGAGCCTGATGGGGAAGGTCGGCATGAAAGGGAAGCCGAAGGTCATCGATCTGACCAGGAAGCAGGCCACCGTGGAGAGCCTGACCGAGACCAGGATCCATTGTCCTACAGACGAGAAGGACTTCTACCTCTACTACTTCTTGCTGCAGTACCCCGGGCGCACCATGGTCTTCGCCAACAGCATCGACTGCATCAAGAGGCTGACCTCCCTCCTCACCATCCTGGAGTGCAACCGCTCCCGCTACACGCCAACATGCACCAGAAGCAGAGGCTGAAGAATCTGGAGAGGTTCGCCGAGAGGGAGAGGTAAGCGTGCGCAGGCGGTGCAGGAGCCGATACTTGGGTTGGAGATCCCGGGAATGTTGGTGGCTCAGTCATTGAAGTCTGGTCACCAGCAAAGCGGCACCATCTGGTGTAGGAGCCGCCCAATCAGAAGCATCGAACTTTATTAACCTTTAAAAGGATAAAGTTACAGTGTCCCCTCCAACAAGGTTGGTGACCACCTTGCTGGGGGTACCGGCTATCCGGAGACACTGTCGCTGAGTCCTCAATGTGCAGACAACACTGTCTCTTTAACCCCTCGCCTACAGGGCACTTCTACCGCCTACCCCTCCCTGCCTACCGGGCACTTCTACCCCCTCCCTGCCTACCGGGCACTTCTACCCCCTTCCTGCCTACCGGGCACTTCTACCCCCTTCCTGCCTACCGGGCACTTCTACCCCCTTCCTGCCTACCGGGCACTTCTACCCCCTTCCTGCCTACCGGGCACTTCTACCCCCTTCCTGCCTACAGGGCACTTCTACCCCCTTCCTGCCTACAGGGCACTTCTACCCCCTTCCTGCCTACAGGGCACTTCTACCCCCTTCCTGCCTACCGGCACTTCTACCCCCTTCCTGCCTACAGGGCGCTTCTACCCCCTTCCTGCCTACAGGGCACTTCTACCCCCTTCCTGCCTACAGGGCACTTCTACCCCCTTCCTGCCTACCAGACACTTCTACCCCCTTCCTGCCTACAGGACACTTCTACCCCCTTCCTGCCCACCGGGCACTTCTACCCCCTTCCTGCCTACCGGGCACTTCTACCCCCTTCCTGCCTACCGGGCACTTCTACCCCCTTCCTGCCTACCGGGCACTTCTACCCCCTTCCTGCCTACCGGGCACTTCTACCCCCTTCCTGCCTACCGGGCACTTCTACCCCAATTCCTGCCTACCGGGCACTTCTACCCCCTTCCCGCCTACAGGACACTTCTACCCCCTTCCCGCCTACAGGACACTTCTACCCCCTTCCCGCCTACAGGACACTTCTACCCCCTTCCCGCCTACAGGACACTTCTACCCCCTTCCCGCCTACAGGACACTTCTACCCCCTTCCCGCCTACAGGACACTTCTACCCCCTTCCCGCCTACCGGGCACTTCTACCCCCTTCCTGCCCTGGCCAATTTTCAGCTTTCAGCGCTATCACACTTTGAATGACAATTGCGCAGTCATGCAACACTGTGCCCATATGAATTTTTTTATAATTTTGTTGAGACCTATAGAGCTTTTTTTTGGTGGTATCACTTCTGTGGGGTTTTTATTTTTTGCTAAACAAACCAAAAACAACTGAAAATTTTGAAAAACAAAAAAAGTTTTTTCTTAGTTTTCGTTATAAAATGTTGTAAATAAGTGATTTTTTTTCTCCATCACTGATGTGCGTTAATGAGGCTGCAGTGATGGGCACTGATAGGTGGCACTGATGGGCACTGATAAGGAGGCACTAGTAGGCATCACCGATGGGCATTGGTAGGCATCACTGATGGGCACTGAATGGCAGCACTCATATATGGCACTGATAGGTGGCACTGACTGGCACTGTTAGGCGGCACTGATGAGGAGGCATTGGTAGGCATCACCGATGGGCACTGAAAGGCAGCACTCATATATGGCACTGATAGGTGGCACTGACTGGCATTGATAGGTGGCACTGAAAGGCAGCTCAGATGTGCACTGATATGTGGCACTGATAGGACTGAGGGACACAACGCACCATCAATCGCCACGCTGCGCTCCCCTGGGGACATGTATGCATGCGCGGTTAGAGTGGAAGACGTCATCTGACTCCTCCTAGAACGAGAGAACTGCCTTGCGCCCATCATTACCTTATATGGCGGGTGGGAGGCGGTTAAAAGTGCCCTGTATGGAGGGCAGACATGACACTGAGGAACCAATGATGAGCTCTTTGGACTCCAGAGCTCCGATTTCAGGAACAAACATCTCTATTGGTTTAGATGAGCGTTCTTCATCCTGGGAAGCTTCTGGGGTGATAACAGGACTATAGAAAGGTACGGACAGGGTGCTTCTTGTCTGTCAAGTTCAAAGCCCAAGATTCCCCCTCCACCCCCCCCTTACATTTCGGGTACATTGGCCAGTCATGTGAGTAGTGGGGTCCTTTTTCTCTCTTCTGTCTTCTTCTCACTCCCAATGGTGGGCGATCCTGAATCCGGCACACAGAGACGGCCATGTTGTACCCGGAGCATCATTCTCTGCAGAATTCTCCTGTGAGCTTGGGATGATGTCATGACACTCCCCCAGGAGGTGTGTTCTTGACAACCTGGGCTCATAGGAAGTGGATTGAATGGTGCTGGCAGTCTTTCAACCCAGAAGCGGACCAGAGCCTGAGGATGTACCATGTCTGGGGGGATGGGGGGGGGGGGGGGGGTTGGTTTGGCAGCTAATGCTGCTTTGCTCTATTTCAGCAGGTCTGGGCATCTGAATATTGTATTCCATTAAAAAAACTGGGGTTGGGCTTTGAGAAAACCTGTCCTGAAAGCCACACGAAGGGTTCCGTTACCTTTCTTTGTTGCTGAGGTCACGGATGATCTTTACCCAACGAACCTCCATGCGCGGTGATGGACTGTCTGTAGGAGAGCAGTGCGTCCGCAGTACGTCTGATGGCGGTTTTATTCGTATTTTTTTATTATTATTATTTATGATGTTGAGTTGATATCTTTCTCCTCCTCACAGCTGCGTCCTCCTCACTACGGATGTGGCCGCTCGCGGTTTGGACGTCCCCAATATCCAGCACGTTCTCCATTACCAGGTATGGAGGTCAGAGCACTACTGAGCCACGGGCTCCTCGCCTAACCCGTCCGCGGCCAGAACCGCTTTTTGCACAAACGCTTAAAAAAATAAAATCATTTTAGGCCTGAAGATTGCATGAACCCCCAAAACATGATATTTCAATGTGAATGACAATTGCGCGGTCATGCAACACTGTACCCAAATGAAATTTTTATCGTTTTTTTTTTGAGACAGAGCTTTCTTTTGGTGGTATTTATTCACCGCTGGGATTTTAATTTTTTTTGCTATATAAATGAAAATGTCCCAACATTTTGAAAAAAAAAAAAAAAAGTGTTTTTCTTATAAAATTTTGCAAATAAATAATCTTTCTTCATAAATCTTGGCCAAAATATGTTCCGTTATCTTGTCAGTAAAAAAAAAATAAAATAACCCAAATTAGTTTATAACCAAAAATTATAATTAATAAACTTTTTTTTTTTTTTTTAAATATTTTATATATATATATAATATTTTTTTATTTATTTTTAAACAAAAAAAAAACACATAAATAATAATATTAAAAAAATTACAAAAAAAAAGTTTATAAATTATAATTTTTGGTTATAAACCTCTTTAAAAAGAAAAAGGTTTATAACCAAAAAATATAAGTTTTAAACTTTTTTTTTTTACATTTTTATAATATTATTTGTTTTTTTTTTTTTACATACTGTCACCCTAGCAGTGCAGTGTCACCATGGTGACACTGTACTACTTGTGGGGGGTGATAAAGATTTTTTTTTTTTACACTGATTGCTTTTACACCCATAAAGGCTGTAAAAGCAATCATTTCTCCTTCTCTCTGGCTGCATTCCTGCAGCCATTGAGAAATACTGTGTGAGCTGTGATTGGTCACAGCTTGTCACATGGTACAAGGCTGTTGTGAATGGCCCTGTACCATGTGACCTCTGTGATCATTCACAGATTTTACATGTAGTAAGTAATGATGTCAGAAGTGACATCTTGCTTACACTTATTCATGTGATCACTGATTGGCCAATCAGTGATCACATGATCGGGACCTCACACAGAGGTCCTGTACAGTGATCGGTGTTCCGCTTTACCCAGGGAGTGCACACAATCCAAAATGGCGGGCACATGGTACAAGGCTGCTGTGAATGGCCCTGTACCATGTGACCTCTGTGATCATTCACAGATTTCACACGTAGTAAGCAATGATGTCAGAAGTGACATCTTGCTTACGACTATTCATGTGATCACTGATTGGCCAATCAGGGATCACATGATCGGGACCTCACACAGAGGTTCAGTACAGTGATCGGTGTTACGTTGTGTCCCAGGGAGCACGCACAGGCAGGGAAGCGGGATGACGTTTATAAACGGCCACCCGCCCCTACACTTCTCCCGTCCGGCCGTTTATATACATGGGCCGGACAGGAAGTGGTTAACAGACAACCGGGCAGGGCTGACACCATTCCTTGCAAACTGTACAGGGAGAAAAAAAAAAGGATTTTGTGTCATTCCACGTTTTCCACTATCTGTGTAGTTCTCTATGTGGTGCCAGTTACCCGGCCTGTGTTGTTACAAGTGATGTGCGAGGAATTTAGAAAGCGCCATGAACCTCCCGTAAGACAAACGTCATACTAACAGCGCCCCTAGTGGCCAACCAGCCAACCAGTATTCCCCCCCCCCCCCCCCCCCCCCCGTACGACCTCACAGCTCAGCACTCAGCTACAGCTTGTTAACCTTTTCAGGTCCCGAGGACATCTGAAACCTACGTACACCGAAGCGGCAGGACTGCACGTGCCTCCAGCGACGGTCTGACGCTGCTTCTGATTGGACCGGACGATGTGGTTAACTACAGGAAAATCTTCAGAACTCTGGAGAAGAACGACGAGCTGCCCTTCTTCCCCGTCGAGTCCAAATGCATGAACGGAATAAAGGTAGAAGTTGTGACTTTCCCCCTGCCTGCCCCCGCCGTCTGCAGATAGACTTCCTCCTGCCAAGGGAGCGGTAATATGTGGTCACGTTCTGACAGCTACTGATGCTGCGGGCGGATACTTCCTGTCACTGACAGCTCCAGGATGTAACTGGGGGGGGGGGGCGACAGGACCAGTCAGAGGGTTCCTGAGTTCCTGATCATGTGTTCGCTGTGTCAGCAATGACTTAGTGTTCACATGGAGGTTGGAGACTTTACTCATAATCTAAGACTTCAGCCTGAAGATGATGTAGTTCTGTTTAATACTGTGATGGTCAGATACAATGACAGTATTAAAAAAAAATATATATATATATATATATCTCTGTTTTGGGTGCGCTGACCCTTTAAAAAGTTTCTTCAGTTAAAGCTGAACTCCCATTGGTCATGTGTCTTCTTCTTGAACCTTGATGTGCTTTGTGTGTTTCTTCTAGATCTGCTGCTCTCTCTGCTTGTGCAGGGACACTGGTGGCCTCCACCCCCTCCTGTAGTCTTCTGTAGTGGGTGGAACCTGCTGGGCCCCTCCCAGAGCTCTGCTCTTTCCTTGGGCAGGGACACTGGTCTGATCTCATCTCCGCCCCCCTCCTGTAGTCTTCTGTAGTGGGTGGAACCTGCTGGGCCCCTCCCAGAGCTCTGCTCTTTCCTTGGGCAGGGACACTGGTCTGATCTCATCTCCGCCCCCCTCCTGTAGTCTTCTGTAGTGGGGGGAGCTTCTGGGCCCCTTCCACAGCTCTGCTCTTTCCTTGGGCAGGGACACTGGTCTGATCTCATCTCCGCCCCCCTCCTGTAGTCTTCTGTAGTGGGGGGGAGCTTCTGGGCCCCTTCCACAGCTCTGCTCTTTCCTTGGGCAGGGACACTGGTCTGATCTCATCTCTGCCCCCCTCCTGTAGTCTTCTGTAGTGGGGGGGAGCTTCTGGGCCCCTTCCACAGCTCTGCTCTTTCCTTGGGCAGAAACACTGGTCTGGTCTCCACCCCCTCCTGTAGTGGGGGGGAGCCTCCTGGGCCCCTTTCACAGCTCTGCTTTCTCTTTGGGCAGGGACATTGGTCTGGTCTCCGCCCCCTCCGTCTTCTGTAGTGGGTGGAGCCTGCTGGGTCCCTCCCACAGCTCTGCTCTCCCTTTGGGCAGAGACACTGATCTGGTCTCCGCCCCCTCCTGTAGTGGGTGGGGCATGCTGGGCCCCTCCCACAACTCTGCTCTCCCTTTGGGCAGAAACACTGGTCTGGTCTCCGCCCCCTCTTGTAGTCTTCTGTAGTGGGTGGAGCCTGCTGGGCTCCTTCCACAGCTCTGCTCTCTCTCCTTGGGCAGGGACACTGGTCTGGTCTCCGCCCCGTCCTGTAGTCTGTAGTGGGTGGAGCATGCTGGGCCCCTCCCACAGCTCTGCTCTCCCTTTGTGCAGGGTGACTAGTCATGTCTCTGCCCCACCTCCTGTTTTTTTTGTAGTGGGTGGAGCCTGCTGGGTCCCTCCCAGAGCTCTGCTCTCTGCACAGGCTTTGTACAGCCCAGTGATGATGTCACTGCTACATTTACAAAGTAATATCTGGGTTTGCAAAGGTATTTGCTGCACACAAAATGGATTTATATCCTTTATAGGCATTGAGGAATAGGATTAAAAGTTTTTCTTCCGGAGTTAGGCTTTAAAATATAAAGTGTCTGAGTCCTTTGCTGAGGAGGAATGTGTGGTGACCGCTGGCCCCATCTCTGTTTCCAGGAACGCGTCAGTCTGGCCCGGCAGATCGAGAAGGCGGAGTATTTCAACAGTAAAACAAAAAGCAGCAGAACTCCTGGATCCAGCAGCAGGCGGCGAAGCTTTGGAAATGGACATCGATGACGATTTATTAGGTAAATGGCGATTGTCGCCCAATCACTGGAGCCGGGGGGAGCCGGGGAGCGGCGCTGCGGGGTGGGAGGGTTTTGGTGATGTCATTATATTTTTATAAAATGATACATTGTCTGTCTGTATACTTCATCCTGACATTGGCTGCTGAGTCTGGGACTTGTAGTCCCCCCCGTGACCCCGGACTGATGGTCCCGATTTTTCTGATTCACAGGTGGGAAGGTGGATGAAGAGGAGGACAGAGCCAAGCTGAAAGCCTTGAAGTTCATGAAGAAGCAACTGAAGCGACTTTTATCCCAACCGATATTCCGGCACGTTCTGAAAACCAAATACCCGACCAAGAGCGGTCAGCTGACCCTCCCCGACCTCCCCATCACCCGAGCCGAGAGCGCTCTCCATACCCTCTCCAACCAACACACCAAGAAGAAGAAACCCCGCCCATGACCGCCAGACCCCGCCCATGACCGCCAGTCCTGTGTACCTCTCTATAGTCCACATAGAGACCTATCATGAAATTAAAGGGTCACTCCACCCCTTTCCACACCAGGAGGAAAGACCCAAAACTCCTCCCAAGAAATCGAAAAAGTTGGAGGTGCTACGGCCCTTAAAGGATAACTCCACTTTTGTGGGGGAAAATATATATATATAATTTAATGTTTTTTTTAATTTTCTTTTCTAGCTGCAGCTGCTGTAATTTTAGATAAATTGAATACAATATGGCGACCTGGAGGTGTTCTGTATACTTTTGCTGTATAGACCGCCCCCAGAAATGTCACTTCCTGCTTGTGTGATTGGCTCACTGATTTTCCCATTAGTCTACACTAAGATACAAGTCAGATTTTTGGCATCCCCTGCAATAAGAATTTCAGTTTTGTTGAGATATTCCTCCAAGGATTATTTACTTCTAAAGGGATGCTGACCCTGCAGCTCTACTCATCAGAACACCAAGAGTGCACCCAATACATGCATGTGTGGAGGGGTACACAAAAGTATTTTGGGGGATTTTAAATACAGTGCCTTGAAAAAGTATTCATACCCCTCAATTTTCCACATTTTGGCAAATTACAACAAAAAGTGTAAATGTATTTATTGGGATTGGATGTGATGGACACAAAGCGGCACATAATTGTGAAGTGGAAGGAAAATGAGAAATGGTTTCCAACATTTGTGACCAATAAATCTGTGAGAAGTGTGGCGGCATTTGTATTCAGCCCCCTTTACGCTGATCCCCCTAACTAAAATCTAGTGGAACCAATTGCCTTCAGAAGTCACCTGATTAGTACATAGAGTCCCCCTGTGTGTCATGTGATCTCAGTATAAATACAGCTGTTCTGTGAAGCCCTCAGAGGTTTGTTAGAGAACATTAGTGAACAAACAGCATAATGAAGGCCAAGGAACACACCAGACAGGTCAGGGATAAAGTTGTGGATATGTTTAGAGCAGAGTTAGGTTATTGAAAAAAATCTCCCAAGCTTTGCCCATCTCACGGAGCACTGTGTTCAATCCATCATCCGAAAATGGAAAGAGTACGGCACAACTGCCAACCTACCAAGACATGGCCGTCCACCAAAACTGACAGGCCGGGCAAGGAGAGCGTTCATCAGAGAAGCAGCCAAGAGGCCCATGGGAACTCCGGAGGAGCTGCAGAGATCACAGCTCAGGGGGGAGAATCTGTCCTCAGGACAACTCTTAGTCATCACTCCACAAATCTGCCTTTATGGAAGAGTGACAAGAAGAAAGCCATTGTTGGAGGAAAGCCATAAGAAGTCCCATTTGCAGTTTGTGAGAAGCCATGTGGGGGACACAGCAAACATGTGGAAGAAGGGGCTCTGGTCAGAGGAGACCAACATGGAACTTTACGGCCTAAAAGCAAAACGCTATGTGTGGGGGAAAACTAACACTGCCCATCCCCCTGAACACATCATCCCCACCGTGAAACATGGCGGTGGCAGCATCATGTGGTGGGGATGCTTTTCTTCAGCAGGGACAGGGAAGCTGGTCAAAGTTGATGGGAAGATGGATGGAGCCAAATACAGGGCAATCTTAGAAGACGACCTGTTAGTCTGCAGAAGACGAGACCGGGGCAGAGGTTCCCCTGCCAGCAGGACAACGACCCGAAACATCCAGCCAGACCTACAATGGAATGGTTCCCATCAAAGCATCTTCATGTGTTAGAATGGCCCAGTCACAGTCCAGACCCAAATCCAATGGAGAATCTGTGGCTAGACCTGAAAATTGCTGTTCCCAGACGCCCTCCATCCAATCTGACAGAGCTTGAGCGATTCTGCAAAGAAGAACGGGCAGAAATGTCCCTCTCTAGATGTGCAAAGAGACATCCCCAAAAAGACTTGCAGCTGGAATGGCAGCCAAAGGGGGTCCTACAAAGTATTGACTCCGGGGGGCTGAATACAAATGCCGACACACTTCTCACAGATTTATTGGTCACAAATGTTGGAAACCATTTCTCATTTTCCTTCCACTTCACAATTCTGTGCCACTTTGTGTCGGTCCATCACATCCAATCCCAATACATTGAATGTTTTGGTTATTACATGACAAAATGTGGAAAATTTCAAGGGGGAGGAAGACTTTTTCAAGGCACTGTAGGTGTAACTTACATTTTTTTTTTTGGTGATAGGTTCTCTTTAATGAGATATCAGGGTTCCCTATAGAGATTCCTAATGTCTTACTTGTCTCCAGGTGCATCTCTTGGAATACAGATCAGTAATATCTTCCCTGTCCACTGGGATCTGGAAGTAGTAGGAAGGGGAGATCAGCAAGCAGCTGTTCACTGATCTCCCTCCCCTCTGTTCAGCCCCACCCACCTTCCCAGGCCTGCTGATGGATGGGGAGAGACGTGGAAGCAATCTGCCTGATCCATTCCATCTGTCGGTCTGCTTCTCAGATTTGCACCCTCAGCTGCCGTGAGTGTGTTTACACCCCCCCCCAGAGGGGGTTAAGGTAGGTATCGCTTTAGAATGGACTGACCCTGTAATGTCTATCTGAAAGCTGAACTCCAGGCAAACAGCCCAATCCATCCGTGAATTAAATGAGAGCCGTTTTACCTGCCAAAGGATTTGTATCTCTGTCCATCCAGTCCTGACATTTACACAGCACCGGAGACCTGTGTTTTGTTTTTTTTTTTCCCTTCTCTGCTGCAGCTACAGGTCTTGTCCCTCCCCCAGCCTGTGACTGGTCTGCCTGCTGGTCCCTCCCCCAGCCTGTGACTGGTCTGCCTGCTGAGCTCATCTGTCACTCTGCTCTCTATCAGCATGCTCCTTCTTAGCACATCTGATTGGCTCTGGCCGGTGTTCATCACTTTCTATGCAAGGGTCATAACCTGTTCACTATACAAGGTCACATGCATCTCACACATCTGTGTTGGGGTAGGCTGGCGAGGAGGGAGTTACAGTAGTCAATCCAGTAGTACAGTTGATCCAGAGGAAGGTTTAAAAAAAACCCCAGCAAAGCACGATCCAATTTTCTCCTGCAGGGGAAAAGATTCCTTCCTGATCCCCCGAGAGGCAATCGGATATTCCCCGGATCAACTTTCCCTATAAAGGTTATATTCTGTGTATCATCCCGGTATCACTAAGACCCGGCCGTTGGCTCTCTTGTAAGAGCAATCAGCGAGGCTAACTAGCTGCTTGATTGCCATTACAAGCAACAGGAGAGGGATGTCCCTCCTCCACCACCCAGCCCCACTTCAGGATCTCGTGTACCACTGGTAGACCCCGAGCAACCACCTGCCATGTCCACCGGCTGGTCAGAGGGCTGAGCAAAGCCAGAATTAGCTTTGATTGGCTCTCTATGGACACTGGGAAGGGATGACCTGACATCTGCAGGTTTACGTGGATATCAATGGCGCCATTTATTAAAAAAAACTCAAAAGCATGACGCAGTTATTTACCTGTTAACTGTATTTCCAGGAATCTTCTAGGACAGCTCACTTGAGAGATAGGGCTCCTCCCAGGAAACACCCGCTCCACCTTTTTTCCCCTTTTATAGGCGTCCTCTCTCCCATTGCCCCCAGTATAAGAATATGACCGAAGGCCTAGGAGAAAACAAAGAAGAAAACCGGTAATAAAGACATCCCCCATAGGTTCGCAACATACCTGCACATAATTGTGTGATCAAACAGTAATCGGGGGGGAGTTACGCTGTCCTAGAAGATTCCTGGAAATACAGTTAACAGGTAAATAACTGCGTTTTCCCGAGTCATCTTCTAGGACAGCTCACTTGAGAGGAGTAGAATAGAAATACGTACATTAGGGCGGGCACCCTGCTTGTAGGACCTTCCTGCCAAATGCCTGGTCCTTGCTGCCGATCAGATCCAGCCTGTAATGCTTAGTGAAGGTGGCGAAACTGGACCACGTTGCGGCTCTGCAGATCTGTCCGGGGGAGGCCCCCCCTTTTTCCGCCCAGGAGGCCGCAGTGGCCCTCGTGGAGTGGGCTTTTAGGCCGGGCGGTGGTGACAGGCCTGCCGACTTGTAACCTTCCGAAACTGCCTCCCTGATCCATCTGGCGATGGTGCCCTTGGAGGCACCGTCCCCCTTCCTTGGCCCCTGGAATAGGACGAAAAGCCGGGACGAGTGTCTCCATGTCTTCGTGCGTTCGATGTACGTGATCAAACACCGTCGAACGTCTAACCTGCTATAGTCTTCCGTGCTGCCCGGATCGGCCTCCAGGGAAGGTATTACTATTTCCTGAGATCTATGGAAGTGTGACGCGACCTTAGGTAGGAAGGCCGCGTCCGTGCGGAGGATGATCCTATCCAAGAAGATGGTGCAGTACGGCTCGATCACTGAAAGGGCATGCAACTCGCTGACCCTGCGGGCAGAAACTAGTGCCGTGAGGAGGATGGTTTTAAGCGTCAAAAACCTGAGCGAACACTCATCCAGCGGTTCGAAGGGCCCCCGCTGAAAGCTCTTCAGGACTGTGCCCAGGTCCCATGTTGGCAGTTTTGGCAAGGACGGGGCACGGCGCCTGGAGATAGCCTTCAGGAATCTGATTACCAAGGGGTCTGCCGCCAACCTCAGCTCGAGAAAGTTCGACAGAGCCGCTACCTGTACTTTGAGGGTATTGGCGGCCAGATTCTTATCCGCACCGGCTTGAAGGAATTCAAGAACGGCATGCAAAATGGGCGTGCCCGGTGCTGCGTTTCTGACCTTCCAGGCGGAAAACTTCTTCCAGACCTTGTCGTACAAGGCGTTCGTCGACCTCTTCCGGCCCTCCAAGAGGGTGGCGACCACTCTTGCCGACAGCCCCATTTCCGCTAGCCGGTCCCGCTCAGAAGCCACGCCGCTAAGGACAGCCTTTCTGGATGAGGATGCATCACCCTCCCCTGGGTGAGTAAATCGCGTGTGGGTGGCATCATCCAAGGGTCCGCTAAACTGAGCTCCTTCAACCGGGAGAACCAAGATCTCTTGGGCCAGAATGGTGCGATCAGAACAACTGTGGTTTGAGACAACTGGATCTTCTGTATCACCTGCGGCAGTAGTCTGAATGGAGGGAAGGCATAAAGGAGGTCTCCTTCCCACTGCTGGGCTAGCGCATCTATCCCCTCGCTTTTGGGGTCCCTCTGCAGGCAGAAGTACCTTTCCCGCTTTGTGTTCTGGCCGTTGGCAAATAGATCGATAGAGGGGGAGCCCCACCTGGCGCAAATCTGATCGAACGCTGACTGGCTGAGGCACCATTCTGTCTGGCTGACCTCTCTTCGGCTCAGCTGATCCGCCAATTGGTTCAGGTCCCCTTTCAGATGTACTGCCGTGATGAACTCCAGGTTTTCCTCCGCCCAGCTCAGGAGGGATCCGGCCAACTCCATCAGCCTTGGGGACCTTGTGCCTCCCTGCCTGTTCAAATATGCCACTGCAGTGGTATTGTCGGAGAGAACCTGGACACCTCTCCCCCTTATCTTTTCCTGAAAGGTCGTAAGTGCCTTGAAAACTGCCAACAGCTCCCTGTAATTTGACGACCTGCTGGAGTCCACTGCACCCCACGTGCCCTGGGCGAGGCCGTCTTCCATATGGGCACCCCAACCAGTCATGCTTGCATCCGTGGTGATCCGCACTGGGCTGGCCAGCCTCCAACTTCTTCCCCGTTCCAAAGTGAGAGTGCTTCCCCACCACTTTAGCGACTCCTTCACTTCCTGCGTGATGCGGATCCTGGAATTCAGACCTGCTCGGCTGCCGCCCCCAGTGGGAAAGGGTGTGATTTTGCAGAACCCTGGAGTGAAGTTGCGCCCATTGCACCCCTGGTATTGCCGCTGTCATCCGCCCGATTATTCTCATCGCGGTCCTGACCGTGCAGGTCGACATCCTCCTGAGGGCCTTTGTGTCCTGCCGCAGGTTGAGGGCTTTTTCTGATGTGAGGTATGACCGGGCCTGTGCGGAGTCCAGGACGTACCCCAAGTACGTAATCCTCTTGGAGGGGGTTAGCTGCGACTTCTCCTTGTTGATAAGCCACCCCAAACTTTCCAGAAAAGATATCGTACGTTCGATGTGCGTTCTCAGGCCACCTTCTGTGCCCGCAAATAAAAGCAGGTCGTCCAAATAGGGGATGATGTTTATCCCTTCCAGTCTCAAAACTCTTAAAGGCTCCGCTAGAATCTTGGTGAAGATCCTCGGGGCCGACGACAGGCCGAAGGGGAGTGTGTTGAACTGAAATAGCACCGGACCCATTTCGCCTTCCAGCGCAAACCTCAGGAATCTCCTGGAGTCTTCTCTTATCGGGACATGCAGGTATGCATCTTGCAGATCTATCGAGGCCATGAACACCCCAGGTGAAAGGAGATCCTTCACCGTGTATATGGACTCCATACGGAATTTGCTGGGCCTCACGAACTCGTTCACCTTCCGCAGATTCAATATCATCCTGTAAGCACCTGACGGTTTTTTCCTTAGGAAGAAATGGGAGAAGAATCCACTTCCCCTTTCCTCTTCTCTCAACTGGCAGATAACATTCTGACTGAGCATATCTTGTAGGAGGTCCACCAACGCATCCGCCATGGCCCTGTCCTTTGGCAGGGGTGTTGCAAAGAATCTCTGAGGGGGGGCCCTTGTGAACTCTATTCTGTACCCCCTGTGGATGGCCTCCAGAATGTAGGTGTTCTGGGTTATCCTTAGCCATTGTGCGTGGAAGCGCCCCAGCCTCGCTCCCACCTGGCCTCTCCAGTCACTTCTGCTGGGTTTTGGGTCTATTCTGGCTGGGGTTGAAAAGGAAACCTCCCCTGCCTCTCGGCTCGTTCCTGCCTCTTCTCGCGCCCCAGCCTGGGCGCTGGGTTTGGAACCTAGCTTCCCTTGACGTGTATCGCCTGGATGGGCGAAACCCCTTCCGTCCGACCTGCCTGCTGGGGACCGGGAAGCTCTTTTTCCTGTCTGCCGACCTTTCCAGGACTGAATTCAGCTCCGGGCCGAAAAGGAGTTTTCCTTCAAACGGCAGGCCACAGAGTTTAGACTTGGAGGCCAGATCCCCCTGCCAAGATTTCAGCCAGATAGCCCTCCGCGCCGAGTTTATGAGCGCTGTAGATCTAGCAGAGAGTCTGATGGTCTCTGCTGATGCGTCCGCGATGAAGGCTACCGCTTTCTCCAGCACCGGAAGGGACTTCAGAATCTCCTCCCCCGGGGTGCCTTGTTCCAGATGCGAACGGAGCTGCCCCAACCACACATCCAGGGTTCTGGACACGCAGGTTGTTGCCACTGCAGGCTTAAAATTTACTGCGGATGCTTCCCATGCCCTCTTCAGGAAAGCATCTGCTTTCCGATCCATTGGGTCCTTTAGGGACCCACCGTCTTCAAAGGACAGATCCGTGTCCTTCGAGATCCTCGAGAGAGGGGGCGTCTGGCTTTGGGCAAGTCTCCCAAACCGAGGCATCTTCCTCCTTAAAGGGGAAACGTCTCTTGAGGTTCTTGGGAAGGAAAGCTTTCCTCTCTGGCTCTTCCCCATTCCCTCCTGATCGTGGACCACAGGGCAGGGTGTACTGGGAATGTACGGCTGCTTTTTGCCTGTAGCCCTGCGTACAGTTGGTCGTGGAGAGAGAGGTCCTGCTGTTCCTCCTCCAGATCCAGGGTCTCATAGATCACCTTTAACAGGTCCTCCGTGTCTTCCACCTGAAAAAGGAACCTGTCTGCCTTTGGGCCCTGAGCCTCAATCTCACCCTCCTCCGAGTCTGAGGTGTCCGACTGTTCGGCCTCTTCCCAGTCCCTTACCGGCGCTACCTTGTCCAGCTTCCTCTTTTTCCCCCCTTGGGTGCCAGAAGTGCCCGGTTGGGGCTCATCCTGGGCCGGCCCCGGCCTCTGTTCCCTGAAGCTTTGAAATGTCTTGGACATTTCCTGTGTCATATTTTGTAGGAAATCTTTAAAAAAAGATCCAGACTCCTTCTTGATGAGCTTGTCTATGCACCCCTGGCAGAGCTGCTTCCTCCAGGAGCTCGCCAGCTTCTTCCTACAAGTGGCACACTTCTTTTTCTGCTCACAAGGAGCTTCTTTCTCCCCTCTATCCTCCTCCTGTGGGCCCATCTGGGGACAAGGAGATACATGCGTTCATGCGTCTGTAAAAACAACGCCTCCCCCCCCTGTGCCACTGTGAAAGCTCCAGCCGTGGGCCTGGGGGGGGGAGAGGGGGGGCTGTGTGTGCGTGGGGGGCACCCAATCATCCCGGGAGGGGAGGGGGGGGGGGGGGGGGAGGGGGGGGGGGGGGGGGGGGGGGGGGGAGGGGGGGGGCAAAACAAAAGAGAGTTGCCAAAGGCCCTTACCTTACTGCAGGCCTCCCCCGCTCCTGACAGATCTGCCTCCATGCTGCCGCAGACTCTGCCTCGGTGCGGCGGTTTTTTTTTCAGGGGCTGGTGGGCTCCGCCCCCCCCCTGCGATCCCCCCTCGCCGACCTCCCTCTCACGGCCGCCGGTGGAGAAGCGGCCGTGGCACGGGTTCCTTCCACGGTCCGCCGCCCATTTCCAAGATGGCGGCGGCCGTTCCCTGCTCCTGCGCCGGAAGTGACGACACCCGGCGCCCGGAAGTGACGCGATCGCAGCGTCCAGACCTCCGCAGCCGAGCCTCCTGGCCATGCTGCCGGGATCCCAGGAGCAGGTAAGACTTACCTGAAACCCCGCAGGGAAAGGCACCAATGCCTCGGTCGGCGGAGCGGGCTCTACCCCCCTGGAGAGCCCCGCTGGGACCATCTGGGGCCGACGCCCCCACCCTACAACGGGCATTCCCCGAGTGGAAACTGGCTGAAAGGTCCCCCCCCCCTCACAAGGCCCCTGCCTCGCTTGGAGGAAGGGGGGGCCTCAGCCAGGGACCCTCTGTACTCCGCCAGAGAGCCCAGAAAAAAAACAAAAAACGGGCGTAGCTCCTTCCTGGCCGGAGGAAACACTAAAACTGGGGGCAATGGGAGAGAGGACGCCTATAAAAGGGGAAAAAAGGTGGAGCGGGTGTTTCCTGGGAGGAGCCCTATCTCTCAAGTGAGCTGTCCTAGAAGATGCCAATTGGAACCTCTATGGTGTGGCAGGTGTAAATGGACGTGTACTACACCTGCCGACATCCCATCTGCCAAAAGAGACAGGCGGCGATCTGGTCCCCTTCCCTCAGATTGATGGGAAGTCAGCCGGATGGAAACAGGCAATCCATTTGCATCTGGCTGCCCATAGAGGACAGCGGGCTTGTCAGCTGCTTGCTCAGTGGAGCGATCCCCCACTGACCGGTTTGCCCCGTGTGAAGGGGGACCCAACCCTGAGCTCTAACCATTACATTTAGCAGTAGTAAGAACAGTGAAGGTTTCACTCCCTGCTGCAGCTGGGAGGTCCAATCTGCTGTAACTAAAGTGAGAAAAACAAAAATAAATGCAGCATGCAGTATTTAATGGCCTTCTGTGATAAATACTGCACAAGTTGATAGATATTTTTGGGGCGGGGCTGCACAGGTTAACTGCTCTTTTTGCCTGGGGTGAACAGAAAGCCAATAATCACCCGATCCCTTGCTGTAGCGACAAATGGTGCTCCCCCACAGTCCAGCGGTGGACTGTTCCTGACACCCTCACATCCACAGCAGGTCTGTGGGTGTGACGACATCAAGAACAGTCCACTGCATGGGGTGGCAGGGGTACAGGAGCTGCTAGGAGGATTAAGCAAGTACTTCCTATGGCAGGGGTGGGCAACTGTGGCCCTCCAGCTGTTGAACTACAAGTCCCATCATGCCTCTGCCTTTGGGAGTCATGCTTGTAACTGACAGTTTTGCAATGCCTCATGGGACTTGTAGTTGTACAACAGCTGGAGGGCCACAGTTGCCCACCCCTGTCCTATGGTCTAAAATGCCCCAGACAGCAGTTAACCCTTGCAGTGCAGGTGCAGCCACACTGCATGGGAAGAATTATTTTGCCTGGAGTTTCTTTAAATGCAAAAATTCATGCAGTATTTCAGTGAATTGACTCCTCCCCCCCAGGGGAGATTTCCATCCACTTCCTGTCTGACACTGAAATTTCTCTAAAGTGAAATAAATCCCCTCCAGGATCAGGTATCCCATCAGATTTCTCAGCTTCCTGTTCCAGTGACAAATGTTTGATGTCCCGCAGCTTTCAGTCCCGAGAACCCCGAATCTCCTCAGTGGATGAAAAACAATCCGACATTCAAAAGGAAAAAAAAAAAAAAGTTCTCTAAAAATTCCATTTATTTACACAAATCTAAAAAAACGACATTGTCATGTATTATAGTCTCTGTGCAAAGTGATTGGTTGTGAGCGCCATTTTTCCTGCTGTGGCCATGAGCCAGTCCTATGGCAGGGGAAAGGGGGTCACTGCTCCGCCCCCTGCTCACACATGCTCCGCCCCCTTCTCACAAGCTTTGTACAGCACGGTATAGTGGTCCTGGGTATACAGCATGTAGATGGATGGCGTGGCCCCCTCGGGGAAGATGTGCTGGTTTATGGCGGGGTCCGAGGAGTCCACATACTCCACCTGGAGGGGGATGGTGAGGGCCTGGGTCAGGGCGATGATATGGATGTGGTCACACACGGTGCCCATCGGCTCCACATGCTGAAAAACATGGATTGGTTAAAGGGGCATCCGGCCAGAAAGCATGCAAACAGGATACAAAAACATGAAAAGGCAAAAGCAGAGGAACGGTAGCTCAATTTCCCTGTTTCATCACCTCAGACAAATAAAAACATGGGGGGGGTGGGGTGTTCACCTGCTAGGATTTGTGTCCATCCAGTCCTGAGATTTACACTGCTCTGCCACAGCACAGCCCTGCAGCAGAGGGAAGATGATTGCCTGATGCAGTTCAGTAGCATACAAGTCTTGTCCCTCCCCCAGCCTGTGATTGGACAGAGAAGCAGAAGACAGCGGATCTCATCTCACTCTGCTCTCCTCCTATCAGCATGCTTCTTGCTATCACATGAACCTAAATTGCTTCCTGTGCCGCTTCTTCCTCCCCCAGTCCTTGCCGATACCAGGCCACGTTCTGGTAGTTGCATGGTTTGAAATCATGCTACAAAGGGCCGGGCCTCCCCCATCCTACAAAGGGCCGGGCCTCCCCCATCCTACAAAGGGCCGGGCCTCCCCCATCCTACAAAGGGCCGGGCCTCCCCCATCCTACAAAGGGCCGGGCCTCCCCCATCCTACAAAGGGCCGGGCCTCCCCCATCCTACAAAGGGCCGGGCCTCCCCCATCCTACAAAGGGCCGGGCCTCCCCCATCCTACAAAGGGCCGGGCCTCCCCCATCCTACAAAGGGCCGGGCCTCCCCCATCCTACAAAGGGCCGGGCCTCCCCCATCCTACAAAGGGCCGGGCCTCCCCCATCCTACAAAGGGCCGGGCCTCCCCCATCCTACAAAGGGCCGGGCCTCCCCCATCCTACAAAGGGCCGGGCCTCCCCCATCCTACAAAACGCCAGCCACAGTTTTTAGTTCTAGGTAAAGCAAGGAACGGTCCGAATATCTGTCTAGTATTTATTTAAGTGTCTCCATCAGGGAGATTCCCCTCACTTCCTGTGTGGTCAGGAGAACAGGAAGTGAAAAAAAATTCCTGGAAATTGCATTGCTGGCACCTGACAGACAATGTGAGGGACACCTGTGACACTGATCACATAAAAATTGTTTTCTATTTATATTCATTTTCATGAATTTCAACAGCATTTGTATTTTTATTTTGACATTTAAGGAAAGAAAAATATTTAGACCTAGTTGGGGTCATCACTGGGTCTCTGTGCCATCTATGCAATGCAGACACAGTATGGCTGGTGGGAGGGGTCACCAGGATGCTGTACATAGCTTCCTGAACACATCACCCCGCCTCTGTACCCCTCTCCAGAGGGACATTAGCCACTAGGTGGAGCCGAGGATCACAGGAAATACATCTCAGTATGATACAATGTAACATTTCTGAGAATTGTCCAATTGATGGGATCCTGTTGTAGCAGTTGGAGGTGCAGAATGAAGAGTAGTTTGGATTGATTACGTTACTAATTTTTGTAGCATTTGTAACAGTTTAAAGCTTGATTCAAATTTTTGAAATTGATCCGAATTCATTTTGAATAGCTGTGCTTTGAGATTTGGGGAGAATTCTATTCTCTATGCAGAAAGTAAAAAAAAATTGCAAGATGTTTCAATTTAGATTTGAATTTGGCCAAATTTTCTCTTTCCTCATTTCAGGTTTAAATTACTATTGGAATTCAGAAATTTGGATACATCTGGATCTTTAGGGAAAAAAAAAAAAAAAAAGTCTGAATTTCAATTTGGAACGAACTGCACGTCTAGTAGCGATGATTGCGTTTAATTCCCTCCAATGTTCTCCAAACTGTTACTTTGTATCTTTTCCTACTAATCTTGTATTCTGATACTCAGCCCTGATTGCAGCAGTGGGAGGAGTTATGCAAATATCAGAATGCCTTGATAGGTGTGACAGTCTGGAGTGGGCGTTCCAAGGCAGGCTGTATTTGCATAGGCAACGCCCACAGGTAATACTGAGCCTCCATGACTGACAACTGAAATAAAAGGGGTGGGGCCAGGGGCAGTCAGGCTGTGCAGGAAAGGGCTAGATGCTGGACATCCTTCAGCCAGGAAGTGAGGGAGCTCTGACTTGCTGCAGCTTTTAATTCACATTGTGAGAAGCTAACAGTGTGCAGTGACATCAGCTGCTTCAGTGGAGGGATGGGGAGGAGCCACCCCCCGGCCAGACTGGAGGGGGGGAGGAGCCAGAATACCCAGAGGATGGAGGTCAGATATGAAGGCGGAGCATTTACAGACCTGCATGCAGAAGTCGGCGATGTCAAGCCCCTCCTCCACGAACGGCTGGTAGAACTCGGCTCGGTTCCGGAGGAAGGCGGAGGTCACCAGACGGAGGTAGTAGACGGCGTTGTCGGAGATGCCGGGGTGGTTGAACGCCCTCAGAAGGCCGAGGACAGAACCATCTCTGTCCGCCAGATCCACAAGACTGAGAAACTGCAGAGAGATCAGACATCAGATTGATCCTTTGTGCCTCATTGACTGGATACAAAGCATTTCCCAATCAGATCTACAAATTCCACAAAGCAATGAAGCCGGAGAAGACTTCTCAGGTGAATTCTCTGCAGATCGAAGGTTATCAATTTGATAAAATGAACCTGGATTCCCTGGGAGGCTTCCTCTCTGAGCAGTGAACAGCCAAGTACCACATTATGCCCACTAGGTGGCACTGAGCATCATGAATTCCTTTCCTCAGCACCACCTAGTGGTCATCATGCAGTATTTTCCCAGTTTACACATTTCCAATGAACATTCAGTCTTTGGGGAATTTAGCCCCAGAATATTCAATTTTGCCCCCAATCAGGATTTCACTCCTTTTGCATGGGTGGCTAGGGGGTGGTAAAACAGCCAAGTTGCATTACTTCCCCTGATGAACCACCTATAAGTGGTCATGTGCCGCTCAGGTGTACATTGCATGTAAGTGAATAGGACGGCTTCACAACTGCATTCAAATGCTTGACTATTGTGATTGAGCAAAGCAAGAGCGCCTCATGGAGGTGGCAGGCAGCATTGCCTCTTGGAATGCCTGCAGTCCTTTCACTGCCCTCTGAGAAGCAATCTGCTGCTGATCACTTTTCAGGGACAATGTATGAAAGGAGCCAGTTTATGTAGGCCATTACATAACGGATGGGGCCACTACACCAGTGATGGGGCACCAAGCACCCCCCCCCCCCCCATCATCAGTGATGGGGCCACTATGACCACCACTCCCCCACACTGACATCAGGACAT
Source organism: Staurois parvus (assembly GCA_951230385.1). Lineage (NCBI taxonomy): Eukaryota > Metazoa > Chordata > Amphibia > Anura > Ranidae > Staurois > Staurois parvus. The sequence continues at coordinate 120,035 of CATNWA010017176.1, read as the reverse complement.
TTTCTCCTCCCACTGGCCTGTCTTGCTCCCATAAAGCCTGAAGGAGAGTAAACTGCCCCTTTGCTTAGGTCTGGAGACCCCGTGCTATAGATCTACCAACCATAATGTAGTGAGGGGCGGAACTGAAGTCTATGGGAGGAGTCTTGTAACATGCTAAAAAAAAAAAAAAAAGTTGTTAAATGTAATAGAGTGCCAATCCCAGCACCCGGAGGGGGAGGGGGTGTAGATTCTTTACAATGACCGAACACCCAGGAGAGGGAAGGATTGGTTTAGCACTGCCTGGAGATTAAGTGAATGCCGATTGGTTACAGTTTACTACTTGCAGTGCTGTGATTGGATGTCAACACAATCTGTCCACTTACGGTGCTGTAGCTGTGTCCGAACACCTGTTCCAGGAATCCAGCCTCCAGGAGCTCATTGCGACTCGCCATCACCTGCTCCCGGAACCTGGAAAGCAGTGCGGACAGTTTACTGATCAACACCCAACTCCAAGCAAAAACTTCCATCAGCCAGTGAATGCCCAACAGGAATGAGATTTATATTATGAAGTGAAAAAATGCTGATCCACAGGAAAAAAATATATATCAAAAAGCAAAGTGAATATTAAAAACATTGAAATTAAAAAAAAAGTAAAGTTCAATCAATAAAGTTTGCGAACCCTCCTTTAGATAAATGAAATATATGCAGCTATCAAATTCCAGTGAGAAAAAAAATCCCCCACCACTTACCTGCTCACCCCCCTCCTCCACCACCACGCACCCTGCTCACCCCCCCCCCCCCCCCCAATGCTCACCTCACGCAGTGTGACTGCACATTATACAATGTTACTGTCTGACTGCACTTTTGGTCCCAATTGGACTCAGATCAGCTTGCTGAAAGAAGACTCCAAAGTGATCTCCCTCCTGATGAGCGTCTGTATTGGCCGCATTCCTCATTAAAATAAAAACAGCGCTTTAAACTTTTATCCATCAATTAAACATAAATATTGTGTTCCGGAGGTGTATTTTGCACCATGTATGGTGAAGATCCAGTGATGCACTGACTAGACACTAGGTGGCAGCATCATCTCAGCAGCAGTCCTGCACATGCTCAAAACAGACACCATACACATGGCAAGGCAAAGCGCGGGTCCACGTGGTAAATGCAATTGCCTGCTATAATGGAGTTCCTGGAGCTATACAGAGTACTATAACAGCTGGCCTGAGGTCATCTGCACACTCCAACGCATTTCATCACTAGTCACATGACTATCAAGGGGATATGATTTATGTCTGTTTTGAGCATGTGCAGGACTCTGGATAATGAAAACGTGCAGCCATCCCAAATTCTCAGTAGCAGAGCCCTGCACATGCTCAAAACAAATCGTATCCCCTTAATAAAGTCACGTGACGAAACGCATCAGTGGGGGGTGCGGACGACATCACGACGTTACCATTCATCGGGACAGCGGTTATAGTACTCTATAGTTCCAGGAACGGCATAGCAGGCAATTGCATTTACTACGTGGGGCCCGCGCCCTGCATGGTGTCTGTTTTGAGTAAATGCAGGACTGTGCTGCTGAGATGATGCTGCCATCTAGTGTCTAATCAGTGCATTACTGGATCATACATGGTGCAATATACACCTCCGGAACACAAGTATTTCTTATGTTTAATTGATGAATAAAAGTTTACGGATAAAGCACTGTGGAGTTTTTTTTTTGTTTTTTTTTTTATTGAGGAAGACGGCTGATTCCAAGACGCTCATCAGGAGGGAGCTTACTTTGGAGTCTTCATTCAGCAAACTGATCTTCTGAGTCCAATTGAGACCAAAAGTGAAGTCAGACGGTAACATTGTACAATGTGCGGTCACACGGAGGGGGCAAGCAGGGGCACCGTGGCAGAGGAGGAGGGCGAGCACAGGGGCACGGCAGCAGAGGAGGGCGAGCACAGGGGCACGGCGGCAGAGGAGGAGGGTGAGCACAGGGGCACGGCAGCAGAGGAGAGTGAGCACAGGGGCACGGCAGCAGAGGAGGAGGGCGAGCACAGGGGCACCGTGGCAGAGGAGGAGGGCGAGCACAGGGGCACCGTGGCAGAGGAGGAGGGCGAGCACAGGGGCACCGTGGCAGAGGAGGAGGGCGAGCACAGGGGCACCGTGGCAGAGGAGGAGGGCGAGCACAGGGGCACCGTGGCAGAGGAGGAGGGCGAGCACAGGGGCACCGTGGCAGAGGAGGAGGGCGAGCACAGGGGCACCGTGGCAGAGGAGGAGGGCGAGCACAGGGGCACCGTGGCAGAGGAGGAGGGCGAGCACAGGGGCACCGTGGCAGAGGAGGAGGGCGAGCACAGGGGCACCGTGGCAGAGGAGGAGGGCGAGCACAGGGGCACCGTGGCAGAGGAGGAGGGCGAGCACAGGGGCACGGCAGCAGAGGAGGAGGGTGAGCACAGGGGCACCGTGGCAGAGGAGGAGGGCGAGCACAGGGGCACGGCAGCAGAGAAGGTTCTCACTGGAATTTGTGACAGATGCATTTTTCATTATCCAACAGGAGGGTTTACAGAAGAACTTCGATTGAACTTGAGTTTTTGAATGATTTGTTTGATTCACACTTCAAAAAACAGATTGTGTGGTCCTTGTGTACACACTTATTTTTTTCAATAATTTATTTAATTTTTCACTTTGATATATAGGAAACATTCCATGTAGCGCAGCATTTTTCTCACTTTATATGATTGTATTATTTCCCTCCCCAGACGGGTTGTGTGCTCCAGCAGCTACAGTATCTATACATCGGTTTGATATTTGTTTTCATTCACCATAGTTAGCGCGTTATTTAGTTTATTTCAGGAATGACAGATTTCCCGTCTGAGAAATTGTTACCAAAAAGAGAAGGAAAATGTCACCAATGATTGTGAATGAGGTCCGGAGCCTGGCTGTGCAGTATGGCAGGAGTGCCCAGATCACCAACCTGGGGGCACAGAACTACCCATAGTAACCCAGCCCCAGTGAAGCTGTAAACTGACACTAAGAAGGGCATTTCATGAATACATCATAAAATAAAACCAATTCCCGGCTTTGGACAGAGAATACATTTTTCCACTTCTCTATTCACCCCCCCCCCCCCTTCCTGTCCAAGGGATATGAAATACTCTTGTCACAGAACCCTGTGACCGGTCACCCCCCCCACACCCCCCCCCCATTGGATGATCCTCCGCTCTCATACTTGCCTTAAAATTTCTGGCCGTTTTCCCAGCAGGGACTCCAGATAAGAGAAGGCCAGACCTCTGTAGAAGCAGCTTCCATCGGCGCGAGTTTTCCGAACGGCGCCGTATGATGACATGAGTTCCTGCGGGAATAAAAACGAGGAACTAAACAGATCAGCACGTCCGGGATCAAGTCAGAGCGCATGAGAAGCAACAAGGATCTACTGTCTGAAATTGGGGGCCCTGGAGAACTAAATGGTGGTTACTGCAATCTAGGTCACAGGGCTTATTTCAGCACTGAATGTATGTAATGGCGGGGGGGGGGGTGCTGGAGAGTCTGCTGCTGGGGAGGGGGGGGGGGGGGGGATCTATTGATGCTGGGAGGGGAGGCCATTGTTGGATGGGGGATCCATTGATGCAAGGAGAGCCCATTTTTTGGGGGGGGATCTATTGATGCTGGGAGGGGAGGCGAAATTAGAAATGTGTTGAGTAAACAGATGCCGATCAACTCAATGGTGTCAGTGGGAGGAATAGCGCCCCCGTCACTGGCGGCAGTGGGAGGAATAGCGCTCCAAGGGCCAGAAAAAGCAAGTAAGGGCCACACCTGGCCCCTGGGCCACAATTTGGAGACCACTGGTTAGGAGTTACACGAGCCATGACCCTGGAATTATTGATCTCACTCCCAGTCACAGCAATTGGTGGAGTTGGTGTGTGGGTGCGTTAGTGTTTTTCTCCACCATCCTCCTTCCACCATGGAGCCAACAAGCCCCCTTGTGATAGGGGTGGACAGGTGACAGGTCCTCTTTATGGCCACAGCAGGTGGTTTATTGGACCCCCGATGTCTCCTCAGCCCTCCAATGCAGCTAACCAATCACAGATCATATTTGATTAGCTGCATCCTCAGCTGTGAACCCGGACGACGTCTACAGACGAGGATTTCACTGATCTGTGGACTAGTTCTGGGCCAATGATGGAGAAACTGGAGCCACCGCTGAGCAGGACAGCCAGGCACTCAGCATTTTCAGAGGTAATCAATGAAAGCCCCATACTTTGTCCATAGGACACCACGAGGATATCGGCTTCCCCGATTGGTTACCTTCAGCTTGTTCCAGTACATCGGATCGCTGGCGTGTTCTTCAGCGAAGGAAGACATGTCGATCTCCTCAGACACCAGATCGAAGTATTCGTCACCCTGAAAAGTAAATGAACCAGAAAGGTCAGGTCTGGGGAACGAACAGACATGGGGCTGCATTGAGGGTGCACATGGACAATGACCATGGATGGTCACCATATAGGGGGGAGGTTTGTGCATTCCTGGAACGCTCAGGTTTTCTGATGTCACTGCACACTGTGGGCCTCTCAATGTGCAGTAGAAGCTGCAGCCAGTCAGAGCTCGGCCTCATTTCCTGGCTGGAGGATATCCAGCATCATCTTCCAGCTTGACTGTCCCTGACCCCCCCCCCCCCCCCCCCCCCTTTACAGGAGCCCGCCTCATTTCCTGGCTGGAGGATGTCCATCATCTACCACTTTCCTCTCCAGCCTGAGTCCCTGGCCCCACCTCTCATTTCCATCCCATCATGGAGGCTCAGCATCACAGGGGGCACAGGGACGGATTGACAACCCATGGGGCCCCCGGGCAATAGGGGATCATGGAGCCCCTGTATCCTTGCCCACACAAAAAAAAAAAAAAAAAAAAAAAAAAAAAAAAAAAAAAGTGTACCAGGGGCACTTCATGGGGCCCCCTACTGACCCCGGGCCCTCAGACAGCACCCAAGTGGTCAGTCCGTCCCTGGGTGGGCGTTACCTATGCAACTACAACCACCAAGGAATGCCCACTCCTCCCACCCATCAAAACATTGATATTTGCACAACTCCTCCCACTGTGCATCAGGCTTGAGGGCCCTTGAAAGTGGGCAGTAGGCTGGCTTTTAGGAGGAATTATGCAAATTTCACAAGACCATGATGAAAATTGCCTAATGCAAGCAGCTTCTAGCTTGACAACCCATGTTGCAGCCAGCAGAACCCAGTCATAGTTTACACAAATGTTTCTGGATGGCTGCCTCCCAGCATGCCCCAGTGTATGCCGCCATTGTGAAAGGGCCCTTACACAAGAACTGCACTCAGCCATGCGATTTCAAATCCCAACACCCCATACCTAACATTCACTGACAGGCAGCTCTGATTCTTGAAGATTGGGTTAGAGCGCCACCTACAGGAAGTAGGCAGAAAACCAAACTAAAACTACTCCTGTAGGTGGCGTTATAACCCCATCTGACAATCAGAAGAGCTGTGTCCCCCTCCGCTACTGCGATTACAGGGCTGAGATTGCCAGCGGCAATCGCTCTGATCACCTCTACAACCAGCAATCTGCAGGAGAGAAACCAATCACTCCTGAATGCCAATCGCCAGTCTAATGTCCCCGAGTGAGTCATAAATGCGTGCAAAGTTACACATTCATACATCATAGGCCAGCCTATAAATGTGCCGCCCCAGCTGCGACAAAGTAGCTTTAAGTGTACTTTTGCCTGTTCAATGGAAAAAAAAAAATCTGCTGATGCATTATGGGTGCCATTAGCACCGAGCGACACCACAAGTGCGATGCGTTTATCATGAACTTTGTGAACGTGAACAAAACCCACATCTTCACGTTCACATAATGCTCAATATGGAGTCCAAGGCCTCGTTCACATGAGATGTCGCAATGACGTGCGTTTTACCTGTGCTTAATGCTCCCATATCACCTGCCAATGTGCCAATAAAAACAAAAATGGTGGGCAGGTGGGACAGTGTAGAAGTGAATCATTCTGGGGCAAAATATAAATCTGTAGGCTCTACAACTACAAAGTTCGAGCCGAAAAGTCTGTTGTGTCCAAGAAAGGATTAACGTAACCGGCATAAGATACACTCAGTGCAGCCCCTCTGCAGATGGGAGAACCTGCATACATGGAGAGCAGAGGGCGCCATCTGAGGGCAGATGGGAGCGCCCCCATCACTGGTGTCAGTGATACATACATACATAGAGAGCAGAGGGCAGATGGGAGAACCTGCATACATGGAGAGCAGAGGGCGCAATCTAAGGGCAGATGGGAGCGCCCCCATCACTGGTGTCAGTGATACATACATACATACATACATAGAGAGCAGAGGGCAGATGGGAGAACCTGCATACATGGAGAGCAGAGGGCGCAATCTAAGGGCAGATGGGAGAACCTACATACATAGAGAGCAGAGGGCGCCATCTAAGGGCAGATGGGAGAGCCTGCATACACGGAGAGCAGAGGGCGCCATCTAAGGGCAGATGGGAGAACCTACATACATACATAGAGCAGAGGGCAGATGGGAGAACCTGCATACATGGAGAGCAGAGGGTGCCATCTAAGGGCAGATGGGAGAGCCTGCATACACGGAGAGCAGAGGGTGCCATCTAAGGGCAGATGGGAGAACCTGCATACACGGAGAGCAGAGGGCGCCATCTAAGGGCAGATGGGAGAACCTGCATACACGGAGAGCAGAGGGCGCCATCTAAGGGCAGATGGGAGAACCTACATACATACATGGAGAGCAGAGGGCGCAATTGAAGTGCAGAAGTTAAATCTTTAAACAAATTGGCCATCTGCGTGAAGCGAATATCAGATTGCTACTAGCCGGTAGGCAGACTTGAGAAATAGGAGTTACCACCCTATAGGAGGCAGAGGAAGGCTGAGAGGTCGGGTGTCTCAGACCAATCAACAGGTATCTGCCGTATGTCTGATCACAGAAGGACGGGGCGCCGCCACCTTCGCATTGCTTTGTAGAAGTGGACTTGTCATGGAGGGCTTCAAGTGTGGCCCCTGACATTAAGGGGCCACACAAGTCAATTATCAGGAGGCGGCCAGAGACCGCAGACAGGGTAGCGTGAATGGGGGCCAAGGAAGGGGTACTTTGCCTGTACTCCGCCCCAATCCAGTGTCACTTTGGATGAATTTTACAAATAGGAGCATGCAAAATCCAGCGCAGCTCTGAAACCAATCAGCTTCCAGGTTTTAATGTCAAATGCTCAAACAATCTGATGGTGGAAGCTGATTGGCTGCCATACACAGCTGCACCGGATTCTGCACTCTCCAGTTAGTAAATCCCCCCCCCCCCCCCCCCCCCCCCCCCCCCCCCATAGTGCACTCCACCCTGATCCAATGGTACCAATCTCCTGCATATTCCAGCTCATTCACACCTATGTTGGTCTCTGAAGAGCGATCCATGGTGGATCACAGTGCAGAGGACAGGCAGCAAGGAGTCAGTACTGCCGTCCCCTCAGCCAACCACATGGGGTATGGAGTGGGAATACAGTGATCCAGTTGTGGCTCCAATCACCAGGGGGGGGGGGATCATTTCTGGTGTTCTGAAGCTTCTGTGTGTACAACCCCATCCAGCTGCCTTCGCAGCTTAAAGGAAGGTGGTAAAACAGGCTCAGCCACCTGTTTTTACCACCCAAATGAAGGTTTGACTAAAAGTATGAGAGGTTCCTCTACACCGGAATGGGGAGCAACTTTCTTATCAGGGACCTCAGGTGTGGCCCTCATCAAAAGGGCCCTACATAAAAGTCTGAATATTCAGGATCAGACCCACTACAGGCAGACGGTCAGAGACAGAACATGCTATAGGAGATAGAGACCCGCAGGCACACCAAAGAGAAACTGAACACGATATAGGAGATGGTCAGAGACCTGCAGACACACCACAGGGAGACGGTCAGAGACTGAACATGATATAGGAGACGGTCAGAGACCCGCAGGCACGCCCCAGGGAGACGGTCAGAGACCCGCAGGCACGCCCCAGGGAGACGGTCAGAGACCCGCAGGCACGCCCCAGGGAGACGGTCAGAGACTGAACATAGTACAGGAGACGGTCAGAGACCCGCAGGCATGCCCCAGGCAGGATGGTCAGAGACATGCTACAGGCAGACGGTCACAGACTGCAGAGGATCTAGGAGCTGGTCAGAGACCCACAGGCACGCCCCAGGGAGACGGTCAGAGACTGAACATAATATAGGAGATGGTCAGAGACCCGCAGGCACGCCCCAGGGAGACGGTCAGAGACTGAACATGGTACAGGAGACGGTCAGGGACCCGCAGGCACGCCCCAGGGAGACGGTCAGAGACTGAACATGGTACAGGAGACGGTCAGGGACCCGCAGGCACGCCCCAGGGAGACGGTCAGAGACTGAACATGGTACAGGAGACGGTCAGGGACCCGCAGGCACGCCCCAGGGAGACGGTCAGGGACCCGCAGGCACGCCCCAGGGAGACGGTCAGGGACTGAACATGGTACAGGAGCTGGGCAGAGACTGGGGAAATGCTCCAGGAGACACATTATACAAGTCTGTTGAGATCTCTGCTATAACAGTGCACTATGGAGACAGATCAGTGTTTGCAGGGGCCCCAAGGGCCACACAGAACATTCCCAGGCCCCTGGTTGGCCATCAGGGCTCTGATACTCAGATTGAACCCTTCACACACGCAGATCCCAGCTCAGGACACATTGCAGCACCTCCTCCACTCACCATGACTCCAGCTTGTTCCTACACTGACAGCTCTCAGCCCTTCCGGCCACGCCTATTTATACTAACCCCCGCCCACTCAGCTGCAGCGATTATGTTGGTGACATTGCTGTGTGGGGCGGGGCCTAGCAGGCGGTGGATCAGTCTCAGCTCCTCCCACAGTGAGGATCAGCATTCCTCGCCTCCTCCCCAATATTCCTCCCATTTGTAAGGCAGTCCTGGGGCTGGAAATGCCTGTCGCCTGGCTGTCCTGATCCGGGGGCTTCGGTACATTCTGAGGGGGCCGTGCACCAATCAGAGCCCTGACTTCACCTGGACCTTCCTGATCTGCGGTCCGGGTCTGGGTCAGGGACAGCCAGGCACACAGCATTTTCCCTTAAAAAAAAAAAATTGTGGGCGGGGTTCACCGTCCCCATTGGGTCTCATTCACATCGATGACGTTTCCTGCAGTGCGTTTTTGTATGAGGCGCAGGGATTTTTTTGTTCACGTGTTTTGGGGCCCATAGACTTCAATGGAAGCGCGTGGAAATGCGACTTTGTGTTTAACAATCAGTCCAAAAAAATGCAGCAAAAACGCACGAAACACACAGGCAGGATTCACACCTCAGCCTTGCAGCAACGCATGCATCACTGCCCCCCGTAATGTGCTGCGCTTTGTCGCGGTGCCATTCATTCGGGACGCCACCAACAACGCACAGCAGTGCTTCAATGTGCATTACAAAGTCAGGGGTCCTGCGTGCTCCCATGCATGTTGGGTGTACAGGGGGGTCCATTCATTATGAATCGTCTTGCGACCCGCCGCAGTACACATACTACAGACAGGCGGCGTAACGTACCAACGCGTTGCGGCTTCCTCCCGGAGTCAGTGCCCCGCCCCCTGCACGCCGACTCCCCTGCGATTCGACAAATCCTAGGCCAATGATTCGCACCCGGGACCTGCTGGTCGTCTGTGTCCAATTACAGCCTAGAGCTCTGTGCTGACAGTCAACACAGAGCTCTGTACAGAGGGGACGATCGCTTTGTTGCAGGGAAAATAAACCGATCGATGTGGTACAAAGCCGCACATAATGCGTTGAGGGCCGGTTCACACTATACAAACGCAGTCCAGATGCGTTCTGGATGCGTTTTTGATGTGCGTTTGGCTTGTTCCAGTGCGTTTTTAGGAGTTTTTTGGTGCGTTTTTTATGCATTCCAGTTCATTTTTTTCTCTCTCTTTTTCTTCAGTTGAAATAGGGACATGTGCGTTCTGGTGCGTTTTTGATGCGTTTTACCGCGTTCCAGTTCTATGCAGGAAAAATGCCACCTGTTCCACTTTTTTTTTTCTGCGACCGGGAACTGCAAGCGCTGATGTGACCTATGACACGGACAGCCCTATCACCAACTTTCTGTGCGTTTTTGGAGTGTTTTGGTGCATTACAGCGCATTCCGGTGCCTTTTTGATGCATTTTTTATGCATTCCAGGCCGGTTCACACTATATAAACGCAGTCCAGATGTATTCCGGATGCGTTTTTCATGCGCGTTTTTAATGTGTTTTTTATGCGTTGCAGTGCGTTTTTTATGTATTTCCAGTTCATTTTTCCTCCCTCTTTTTCTTCAATTTAAATAGAGACATGTGCGTTCCAGTGCGTTTTTGATGCATTCCGGGCCGATTCACACTATAGAAATGCAGTCCAGATGCATTCGGGGTGCGTTTTTGCATGCATGTTTTTGTTGCGTTCCAGTGTGTTTTTGATGCTTTTTTAATGCATTCCCTTTCATTTTCTTCAATTTAAATATGGACCTGTGCGTTCCACTACGTTCCTTTGCATTTTTGATGCGTTCCAGTCCAGTTCTGTGCAGGAAAAATGACGCTTGTTCTACTTTTTTTTTCCTGCATCTGGAACGCACCGGAACTGCGAGCGCTGATGTGAACGATGACACTGACCACCAGATCATCTACTTTCTGTGCGTTTTGGAGTGTTTTGGTGCAATTCAGCGCATTCCGGTGCATTTTTTATGCATTCCAGGCCGGTTCACACTATATAGAAACGCAGTCCAGATGCATTCCAGGTGCGTTTTTACATGCATGTTATTGGTGCGTTCCGGTGTGTTTTTGATGCGTTTTTTATATGCATTGCAGTTCATTTTTTCTTCAATTTAAATAGGGACAGGTGCGTTCCAGTATGTTCCTTTGCGTCTTTGATGCGTTTTATTGCGTTCCAGTGCAGTTCTGTGGAGGAAAATGCCACCGATTCTACTTTTTTTTTTCTGTACCCGGAACGCACCCGGAACTGCGAGCGCTGATGTGACCTATGACACCGACAACCAGATCACCGACTTTCTGTGCGTTTTGGATGCAAAAAGAAAGCAACTGAAACGCAGGGAGTGTGAACTGACCCTGACACTTGTTAGGCACACAGCTACCCCTCCCTGCCCGGTGCCATCAGTACGGTGTCGGGGCTTTGTATTAGCACTGATCTCTGTATTGGTGTCACTGGGGATGTCAGTGACACCAAGTAAGTCCCCCCCCCCCCCCAGTGTCAGAATGTCCGCCGCAGTCCCACTATAAGTCGCTGATTGCCGCCATTACTAGTATACACTATTGATCCCGTAGTCTCAGGGGCGGACTGACCATTTGGAAACTCAGGCACTGCCCGAGGGCCCGGGGTCAGTAGGGGCCCAGGAGATGCCCCTGGTACCTTTCACAGGCTTTTTTGAGTTTGGGCAAGGACACAGGGGCCCCATGATCCCCTATTGCCCGGGGGCCCCATGAGTTGCTGGTCTGCTCCTGCAGGGGCCCCATGATCCCCTATTGCCCGGGGGCCCATGATCCCCTATCGCCCGGGGGCCCCATGAGTTGTCAGTCTGCCCCTGCAGGGGCCTCATGATCCCTATTGCCCGGGGGCCCCATGAGTTGTCAGTCTGCCCCTGCAAGGGCCCCATGATCCCCTATTGCCCGGGGCCCCATGAGTTGTCAGTCTGCCCCTGCAGGGGCCCATGATCCCCTATTGCCCAGGAGCCCCATGAGTTGTCAGTCTGCCCCTGCAGGGACCCCATGATCCCGTTGCTTGGGGGGCCCCATGAGTTGTCAGTCTGCCCCTGCAGGGGCCCCATGATCCCCTATTGCCCAGGAGCCCCATGAGTTGTCAGTCTGCCCCTGCAGGGACCCCATGATCCCGTTGCTCGGGGGGCCCATGAGTTGTCAGTCTGCCCCTGCAGGGGCCCCATGATCCCCTATTGCTCGGAGACCCCATGAGTTGTCAGTCTGCCCCTGCAGGGACCCCATGATCCCGTTGCTCGGGGGGCCCCATGAGTTGTCAGTCTGCCCCTGCAGCGGCCCAATGATCCCCTATTGCCCGGGGTCCCATGAGTTGTCAGTCCGTCCCTGCAGGGGCCCAATGATCCCCTGTTGCTCGGGGGACCCCATGAGTTGTCAGTCTGCCCCTGCAGCGGCCCAATGATCCCCTATTGCCTGGGGGTCCCATGAGTTGTCAGTCCGTCCCGCAGGGGCCCAATGATCCCCTGTTGCTCGGGGGCCCCATGAGTTGTCAGACCACCCCTGGGTAGTCTGTAAACGCTGCAACCTTCACACAAACCAATCAATATGCACTGATTGGGATTTTTTTTTTTTTTTCGTACATTTTAGCCAAAAATTAGATTTTTATTGGATATTCTTTATAACAGAAAAAGTAAAAAATATTGTTTTTTTTTAACATTTTTTCCCCCATTTATATATCAAAAAATAAGCAGCCCCTCCCCCGGAGGTGATCACATACCACCAATCTCTGTCTGAGTGAAAAAAATCGTATCAATTTCTCAGTTGGGTACGGTGTCGCATGACCGCGCAATTGCCAGTAAAGGCTCGCTTCACAACTACGCAGTTTGCGTTTGATGCGTTTCTGCAGTGCTTTTTGTTGTGCGTTTTGCGGCTTTGATGCATTTTGCATTTTTTGTGCTTGTGCTGGTCAGATTGAAGAGCAAAAAGCATCAAAAAACTCATCAAAAAAACGCATCGAAAACACACAGCATGCATTTCTGCAGCGTCTCGATTGAAGTCTATTGAACCAAAACGCAACTTTTTGCGTTCACAAGAGTCCCTCACCCTTTCCATAAATCCCATCGGGTGAAAATGCAGAGATGTGAACGTGTCCCGTAGGAAATCATGTTTTTTGCACATGCGTTTGTGATGCATTTTGGTTTTTTTCAACTTGTTGCTGGGCAGAGAAAACCGCAAAAACGCATCAAAAATGCGTACAAAAAAACGCACAAAAATGCTTTTCTGCAGTGTCTCCATTGAAGCTATAGAACCAAAAATGCTATGTTTTGCGTTTACACTGATGCGGTGAGGAATTTACAGCGGTTTCTGTGCGATTTCCACAACGCATCATAATCGCATCCCGATCACACGAACCGCTGCGGGTGTGGACTTTAAGTTTACGACACCACCAACAATGAGGCACCAAAGATGGGGCAGAATCCCTCCCACTGACACCAATGATGGGACACTATTCCTCCCCCACTGACACCAATGATGGGGGCACTATTCCTCCCACTGACACCAATGATGGGGCACTATTCCTCCCACTGACACCAATGATGGGGCACTATTCCTCCCACTGACACCAATGATGGTGCACACTATTCCTCCCACTGACAACCAATGACGGGGCACTATCCTCCCAATGAATACCAATGATGGGGCACTATTCCTCCCACTGACACCAAAGATGGGGCACTATTCCTTCCACTGACACCAATGATGGGGCACTATTCCTCCCACTGACACCAATGACGGGGCACTATTCCTCCCACTGATACCAATGATGGGGCACTATTCCTCCCACTGACACCAATGATGGGGCACTATTCCTCCCACTGATACCAATGATGGGGCACTTATTCCTCCCACTGACACCAATGATGGGGCACTATTCCTCCCACTGACACCAATGATGGGGCACTATTCCTCCCACTGATACCAATGATGGGGCACTATTCCTCCCACTGACACCAATGATGGGACACTATTCCTCCCACCGACACCAATGATGGGGCACTACTCCTCCCACTGACACCAATGATGGGACACTATTCCTCCCACCGACACCAATGATGGGGCACTACTCTCTCCCACTGACACCAATGATGGGGCACTATTCCTCCCACTGACACCAATGATGGGGCACTATTCCTCCCACCGACACCAATGATGGGGCACTATTCCTCCCACTGACACCAATGATAGGGCACTATTCCTCCCACTGACACCAATGATGGGGCACTATTCCTCCCACTGACACCAATGATGGGGCACTATTCCTCCCACTGATACCAGTGATGGGACGCTATTCCTTCCACTGACACCAATGATGGGACGCTATTCCTTCCACTGACACCAATGATGGGACGCTATTCCTCCCACTGACACCAATGATGGGACGCTATTCCTCCACTGACACCAATGACGGGGCGCTATTCCTCCCACTGATACCAATGATGGGGCACTATTCCTTCCACTGACACCAATGATGGGCGCTATTCCTCCCACTGATACCAGTGATGGGACGCTATTCCTCCCACTGACACCAATGACGGGGCACTATTCCTCCCACTGACACCAATGATGGGGCACTATTCCTCCCACTGACACCAATGATGGGGCACCTTCCTCCCACCACTGACACCAATGATGGGGCCATATTTCCTCCCACTGACACCAATGATGAGGTGTTGTTATAAGTATAACTGAAGGCAAAACTGTTATTAGTGTCGTATGGAGTGGCGATGGATTAGACCCCCTGTCTGGCTTCTATTCCCGCCTGTGTCCCCGTTAGTGAGATTCATCCTCTCTACTTGTCCTGTTTACTGTTATCCCTGAGAGTGATAGAAAATCCCAAATGTTGGGGTGTCACCAGAACAGAAATAGAGTGGAAATCTTCCAATGGGGACACCAGTTCTGGTGACAACCAGGAATTCCCTCACGTTGGAGGGATCTCTTCTCACTTTCTGTTTTGGGTTTAGGATTGGAAGTGAAATCTCTGAAATGGGACACCCCAAAAAAAACCAGACGGGCTAAACCCCCCTCCCCTCCCCCATCCAAAATGAAATAAAAATGTTTTACCTTTAGTTACACTTTAATTTAAAAAGAAAAAAAAAACATTCTGATGGGTAAATGACTGAGAACTGCAGGGAAGTCCCTCTGAATGTGCTCCCCACACCAACCAATCAGATCTGAGCAAAGTTTTTAAACCGGAGCTGGAGAGCGCGACCCGAACTGCGAAATCAGCTGCAGTTCCACAAGAGGACACCGGAGGGCGCAACAGGCCTCACATAATCCTGTACATTCTGTCTGTATATACAGTCCCCGGATATGGCCGGAGGATGGCGCTCCGGAGTCTCCAGATCCAGAAAGACATGAATGGCCAGCTTGGGTGGGGAGGACCTGGAGGGTACAGAGCCCTGACCTCCCCCCTACTGAGCACACACAGACCCCCCCCCCCGACTGTATACAATGTGTGTATATATATAGTATCCCCCAGAAGTGAGCCCCCCCGTCCCCCGGACTGTATACAATGTGTATATATATAGTATCCCCCAGAAGTGAGCCCCCCCCTCCCCCGGACTGTATACAATGTGTGTATATATATATAGTATCCCCCAGAAGTGAGCCCCCCCCGACTGTATACAATGTGTGTATATATAGTATCCCCCAGAAGTGAGCCCCCCCCCCGACTGTATACAATGTGTGTATATATAGTATCCCCCAGAAGTGAGCCCCCCCCCCCCCCGGACTGATTACAATGTATATATATATATACAGTATCCCCCAGAAGTGAGTCGTCCCCCCCCCCGACTGTATACAATGTTATATATATATATAGTATCTCCCAGAAGTGAGCCCCCCCCCCGACTGTATACAATGTGTTTATATATAGTATCCCCCAGAAGTGAGCCCCCCCCCCCCCCCCCCCCCCCCCGACTGTATACAATGTATATATATACAGTATCCCCCAGAAGTGAGCCCCCCCTCCCCCGGACTGTATACAATGTATATATATATATATCTCCCAGAAGTGAGCCCCCCTCCCCCGGACTGTATACAATGTATATATATATATACAGCATCTCCCAGAAGTGAGCCCCCCCTCCCCCGGACTGTATACAATGTATATATATATAATACAGCATCTCCCAGAAGTGAGCCCCCCCTCCCCCGGACTGTATACAATGTGTGTATATATATAGTATCCCCCAGAAGTGAGCCCCCCCCCCTCCCCCGGACTGTATACAATGTATATATATATATATCTCCCAGAAGTGAGCCCCCCCTCCCCCCGGACTGTATACAATGTATATATATATAGTATCCCCCAGAAGTGAGCCCCCCCTCCCCCGGACTGTATACAATGTATATATATATATATAGTATCCCCCAGAAGTGAGCCCCCCCTCCCCCGGACTGTATACAATGTATATATATATATAGTATCCCCCAGAAGTGAGCCCCCCCCCTCCCCCGGACTGTATACAATGTATATATATATATATATCTCCCCAGAAGTGAGCCCCCCCTCCCCCAGACTGTATACAATGTATATATATATAGTATCCCCCAGAAGTGAGACCCCCCCTCCCCCGGACTGTATACAATATATATATATATATACAGTACCCCCAGAAGTGAGCCCCCCCCTCCCCGGACTGTATACAATGTATATATATATATATAGTATCCCCCAGAAGTGAGCCCCCCCTTCCTGGCAATCGCCGTGGTGCATCTGACCAGAAGTGGGCAACCTGCTGGTACCTGGTGGTGATGGTGGTGGGGGGGGGGGGGTACAAACGTCCTCCCCTTTTGGGTGAAGTTCCCCTTTAGCCCGGGTTCACACTATGCGATGCAGGACACTGCATGTAATGCGCACAGGAATCGCACTGCACTTCTTATAGCTCAAAATCGCACCAAAGAGGCGCAGGACCCTTTTTTTTCCTGAATCGCATCTCATGGGTGTTCTCACTGTTTCGGGGTGTCATTCATTGATCACTGACACCCCCACCCGATCGCACGAAAGCGCTGTGACTGCAATGCGGTGCAGGAAACACAAAGGATTCGCAGCATTTCCACGCAGCGCATTGGTGTGGACCGGCCCTAAGTAGATAAATAATGACGTCATCCCGCTACAAACAGGGTTTTATGTTTATTTTTATTAAAAATTACAAAATATTTACAATTTGAAAGTTTTGCGTTTAATTTTTTTTCTGAAAAGGTGAATTTACACTTTAAAAAATAATTTTAGGCCTGAAGATTAGGTAAAAAACCCCCCCAAACATTATAGGAAAGCAGAGACCCCGGAGAATACAATGGTGGCCGTTGCAGATCAGGGCCCAATCATTGGGATGATTCTCAAACAATGATTATTATTCCACTAAAAGAATAAAAGACGTGATCGGAAATCGTGGTTTTATGGCTCCAGAAATAAACATTAAAGAAGAACTCCGGGCAAAATTGTTCTTTTCCCTTGCAGTGGGGCTGTTCCTGCACCACACGGGTCAACTGCTTGGATTTGTCCAGGTGATGAGAGTGGAGATATACATACCTAATCCTCCGGGCACAAGACTAGTCCCTGCTGCTCCTGCCAACCCCCCCCCCCCCCCCCCCCCCCCCCCGCATGTCTGTTCCTGACGTCATCACGCCCATACTCTGTCTCTGGATATGAGGATAGCAGGAACAGTCTACCGCTGGACCTAATCTGCCAGTCCTCCGAATGCAAGACCAGCCCTGCTCCCCCCCCTCCACTAGTGGTCTAGTAAATGGACTGTTCCTGACGTCATCAAGCCCATAGTCTGGCTCTGGATATGAGGATAGCAGGAACAGTCTACCGCTGGACCTAATCTGCCAGTCCTCCGAATGCAAGACCAGCCCTGCTCCCCCCCCCCCCACTAGTGGTCTAGTAAATGGACTGCTCCTGACGTCATCATGCCCATAGTCTGGCTCTGGATATGAGGACAGCAGGAACAGTCCACCGCTGGACCTAATCTGCCAGTCTTCCGAATGCCAGACCGGCCCCTGCCACTCCTGTCCCCCCAAACAGTCTTGCAAATGGACTGTTCCTGACGTCATCATGCCCATAGTCTGGCTCTGGATATGAGGACAGCAGGAACAGTCCACTGCTGGACCTAATCTGCTAATCCTTCAAGTGCAAGATTGTCCCCGCCATTCCCCCCCCCCCCCCACACACTAGCGGCCTTGTAAATGGACTGTCCCTTGATGTCATCACGCCCATAGACCGGCTCTGGATATGAGGATGGCAAGAACAGTCCACCACTGGACCTAATTTGCTAACCCCCTGAGTGCAAGACCGCCCCCGCCACTCCCCCCCCTGCACACTAGCAAACTTGTGAATGGACTGTTTCTTGACGTCATCACGCCCAAAGACCGGTTCTGGAGGTGAGGATGGCAGGAACAGTCCACCACTGGACCTAATTTGCTAACCCCCTGAGTGCAAGACCGCCCCCGCCACTCCCCCCCCCCCCCCCCTGCACACTAGCAAACTTGTGAATGGACTGTTTCTTGATGTCATCACGCCCAAAGACCGGTTCTGGAGGTGAGGATGGCAGGAACAGTCCACCACTGGACCTATTCTGCTAATCCTCTGAGTGCAAGACCATCCCCGCCACTCCCCCCCCCCTCTGCACACTAGTGGTCTTGTAAATGACGTCATCCTGACGTCATCACACCCAAAGACTGGCTCTGGATCTGAGGATGCCAGGAACAGTCCACCACTGGACCTAATCTGCTAACCCTCTGAGTGCAAGACCTCCCCCGCCACTCCACTCCCCCCCCCCCCATGAACACTAGCAGTCTTGTGATTGGACTGTTCCTGATGTCATCACGCCCAAAGACCGGTTCTGGATCTGAGGATGGCAGGAACAATCCACCGCTGGACATGGGGAGCGCTGTTTTCTGGAGAATGGAAGGATCGGGTAAGTATAGCTTCTCCTTGAGTCCCTGGACAAAGCGAGCCCCGCTGCAGGGAAAATAACAATTGAGCCCGGAGTTCTGCTTTAAGGCTCGGTTCACATCTACGCACGTGCGGTTGATGCGTTTTTGCAGTGCGTTTTCTACTGCATTTTCATGCGCATTTTTAAAACATTTTGAGTACTTTTCTGTTTCGTGAAAAAAAACGCACAGATGGGAACCGAGGCTCAGGAGGCGGCAGGATCACCTCCTGAATGGCTGACAGCGACTGCTGAGCCGCACTCTGGAAAACGATCCACCGCAGATCGCTCTTCAGTCAATGGGCTGGTATGAACCCAGCCTAAGAGCAGCGCTACGGCTTATGGAGGTGACATGGCGGTCCCTGCGGTACAAATCCCATGTTAGTCCTCGTCTGGCGGTTCTGAGCGCGTCCAAAAATTCCGGCAGAAACCAAAATACAGAAACATCAGAACCAATCCGATCTCTCAAACATAATATCGGATCCGGCATACGAGAAAACGTGATTACTGCCGAAAAATCTGCGCCAAAGCGTCCAAATCAACGGATCTGATCTCCACCGCGATGTCACCGGGACTGTGAGAGGTAGAAGAACCCGCCGGGTGGTCCCTCCAACCAGGAAATCAGTTCTGGGAGGAAATTGCCCTTTTGGGACTTTTCTTCTTCTCCTTATTGGCCGTCTTCTTCTGTCTCCTGAGATATTCCTCCGGATTGGACAACACCTGCAGCTCTTCGTACGGCTTTCTGGCCAAACGTTCGATCTGGATTTTCTCCAGAATGTATTCCTGGAAATATGGAGGATGAGAGTCACTGAACGGCACCGTGTGTACGATGGGAGTCACTGAACGGCACCCTGTGTACGATGAGAGTCACTGAACGGCACCCTGTGTACGATGGGAGTCACTGAACGGCACCCTGTGTACGATGGGAGTCACTGAACGGCACCGTGTGTACGATGAGAGTCACTGAACGGCACCGTGTGTACGATGGGAGTCACTGAACGGCACCCTGTGTACGATGAGAGTCACTGAACGGCACCGTGTGTACGATGAGAGTCACTGAACGGCACCGTGTGTACGATGGGAGTCACTGAACGGCACCCTGTGTACGATGGGAGTCACTGAACGGCACCGTGTGTACGATGAGAGTCACTGAACGGCACCGTGTGTACGATGGGAGTCACTGAACGGCACCCTGTGTACGATGAGAGTCACTGAACGGCACCCTGTGTACGATGGGAGTCACTGAACGGCACCGTGTGTACGATGGGAGTCACTGAACGGCACGGTGTGTACGATGGGAGTCACTGAACGGCACCCTGTGTACGATGGGAGTCACTGAACGGCACCCTGTGTACGATGAGAGTCATTGAACGGCACGGTGTGTACGATGGGAGTCACTGAACGGCACCGTGTGTACGATGGGAGTCACTGAACGGCACCGTGTGTACGATGGGAGTCACTGAACGGCACCGTGTGTACGATGGGAGTCACTGAACGGCACCGTGTGTACGATGAGAGTCACTGAACGGCACCCTGTGTACGATGAGAGTCACTGAACGGCACCGTGTGTACGATGAGAGTCACTGAACGGCACCGTGTGTACGATGGGAGTCACTGAACGGCACCGTGTGTACGATGAGAGTCACTGAACGGCACCCTGTGTACGATGGGAGTCACTGAACGGCACCCTGTGTACGATGGGAGTCACTGAACGGCACCCTGTGTACGATGGGAGTCACTGAATGGCACCCTGTGTACGATGGGAGTCACTGAACGGCACCGTGTGTACGATGGGAGTTACTGAACGGCACCCTGTGTACGATGGGAGTCACTGAACGGCACCGTGTGTACGATGGGAGTCACTGAACGGCACCGTGTGTATGATGGGAGTTACTGAACGGCACCCTGTGTATGATGGGAGTCACTGAACGGCACCGTGTGTACGATGGGAGTCACTGAACGGCACCGTGTGTACGATGGGAGTCACTGAACGGCACCGTGTGTACGATGGGAGTCACTGAACGGCACCGTGTGTATGATGGGAGTCACTGAACGGCACCCTGTGTACGATGGGAGTCACTGAACGGCACCGTGTGTATGATGGGAGTTACTGAACGGCACCCTCTGTACGATGGGAGTCACTGAACGGCACCGTGTGTACGATGGGAGTCACTGAACGGCACCATGTGTACGATGAGAGTCACTGAACGGCACCCTGTGTACGATGGGAGTCACTGAACGGCACCCTGTGTACGATGGGAGTCACTGAACGGCACCGTGTGTACGATGGGAGTCACTGAACGGCACCCTGTGTACGATGGGAGTCACTGAACGGCACCGTGTGTACGATGGGAGTCACTGAACGGCACGCTGTGTACGATGGGAGTCACTGAACGGCACCGTGTGTACGATGGGAGTCACTGAACGGCACCGTGTGTACGATGGGAGTCACTGAACGGCACCGTGTGTACGATGGGAGTCATTGAACGGCACGGTGTGTACGATGAGAGTCATTGAACGGCACGGTGTGTACGATGAGAGTCACTGAACGGCACCGTGTGTACGATGGGAGTCACTGAACGGCACCCTGTGTACGATGAGAGTCACTGAACGGCACCGTGTGTACGATGAGAGTCATTGAACGGCACGGTGTGTACGATGAGAGTCACTGAACGGCACCCTGTGTACGATGGGAGTCACTGAACGGCACCGTGTGTACGATGGGAGTCACTGAACGGCACCCTGTGTACGATGGGAGTCACTGAACGGCACCCTGTGTACGATGAGAGTCACTGAACGGCACCCTGTGTACGATGAGAGTCACTGAACGGCACCCTGTGTACGATGAGAGTCACTGAACGGCACCCTGTGTACGATGAGAGTCACTGAATGGCACCGTGTGTACGATGGGAGTCACTGAACGGCACCGTGTGTACGATGGGAGTTACTGAACGGCACCCTGTGTACGATGGGAGTTACTGAGAAATCCACAGGAAGAAGGCCAAGGAAAGAGCGCCACGTCTGTATATACCTATATACTGTACACCTATAAAGTGCCTATAGTGCAGGGGTCAGGAATGCATGGTCACAGAGAGTGCAGGGGTAAGGAGTGTTTATCACAGAGAGTGCAGGGGTCAGCAGTGTGTAACGCACAGAGTGCAGGGGTCGGGAAGTGCAGGGGTCGGGAAGTGCAGGGGTCAGACAGCAGCACAAGGCACACATCTCATTGACTGTACAGAATGTCCCTTGTGCTGATTTAAAAAGAAAACCCCTTTTTGAGGACAGTTCGTCTGGGATCCCTGGGGGGGGGCGCGCTGTGTGTGGATGTCTCATCACTCAGCACAGGATTCGGCTCTCACTTTGATCATGTCCAGCTTCTGGCTGAGGTCGGCCAGCGGTCCGTAATGCTTCATCTGACATTGCTCCCGCCAGGTTCACCACAGCCAATAGCAGGCTCCCGATTTCCACGCTCTGCGGACCGAAGAGATCGGATGAATTCAGTCAGAAAACAAAACTCACCCTCCACCCCCCCCCCACTCCACCCACAATGACACTTACAGCCGGTTCACACGCCAAAACGCACAGGAAGTCGGTGATATGGCGGTCAGTGTCGTAGTTCACGTCTGGAGCCATGACGAATCGAGGTGCGACTTCCATAGACATCTGTGTCCTGCAAATCGCACCCCAAATCCGAATCACACCCGACTTTGAAATCGTGCGACTTCACTGAAAGTTGGATCGCTGTGACCGGGGTGTAAATGGACTGCAATGTGTTTCTGCAAAATGCAAAACGCACCACAAAAGGCGTAGGTGGGAACGTAGACGTACACCCCGGTCACAGCGATCCAACGTACAGTGAAGTCGCAGGATTTCAAAGTCGGGTGTCATTTGGACTTGAGGTGCGATTTGCAGGACACAGATATCTATAAAAATCGCACCTGAAGTCGCACATGAGCTACTTTTAAAATCGCTGCGGCTCCGACCAAATCAGAATCGCACCGATAGGACCGCTGTAATTGCAGACAATAAGGTGCGACGTGTCATGCGATTTGCTAGTCGCATGGCATGGCAAATCGCATGCCAAGTCGCACCCGGTGTGACCGGAGACTAAATGGATTGCAATGCGTTTCTGCAAGATGCAAAACACACCGCAGAGGGCATAGGTGGGAACGTAGACTTACACCCCGGTCACAGCGATCCAACTTACAGGGAAGTCGCATGAGTCGGGAGTCATTCGGATTTGAGGTGCGTCTATGCAAGTCGCACGTACACTACTGTACAAATCGATCCGACCGAGTCAGAAAGCGCAAGATATTGCCGCTGTAATTGCAGACAATAAGGTAAGGCGACTTGCCATGCGATTTGAAAGTTGCATGGCATGGCGCACTCGTTGTGACCGCGGACAATATTTGCCTGTCCCGGAGTTCCGCTTTAACCCCCCCCCACTTCCTGCTGCCCGGCTCACCTGGTGCCTGAACTGGTTCTTCTCCAGGTTGAAGGCGACTTCCAGCTGCTTGCTCTTCTCCTGCAGCCGGTCGCAGTTCAGTTGCAGCCGGGACAGCTCGCCCGTCATTGTCTGCGGGGCACAAACACAACGCTGGCTCATGTGGCGGCTGCATTCCTTTTCTTTTTACTTCATTTTCGTCAGAAACACATTTTGTGTCCCGGGGTGACAACGCTCATTCGCTGTACTGCATCTGTAGAGGAGCGGTACTGGCAACCTAGGACAGGACTACAGAACACCTCCTCCTCTCCTCTTCTCTATAAAACGGGGAGGGGGTTCTGTAGTCCACACAGGACAACTGGTCCCAGGATACAGGGCAGGACCTCTGCTGTTCCCTCCAGGAGGACGGCACCATCATTGTTCAGGCATCATCCAGAGACACCATCTCCTTCCTGATGTGCCAAATCAGAGATGACACAATCATGTAAATCCTGGTGTCTGTGCGGTTCTTGGCTGTGTTCACAAATGTCTGACACAGATCAGCCCCTGCTGCAAACTCTCACCTTGTCCCTTGGTACAAAGTTACAATGTACAGTCTG
The DNA here is from genome assembly GCA_951230385.1 of Staurois parvus. NCBI lineage: Eukaryota > Metazoa > Chordata > Amphibia > Anura > Ranidae > Staurois > Staurois parvus. Next base: position 96,307 of record CATNWA010017176.1, on the reverse strand, counting down.
ATCGCTGGGGGAGGGGAGACTGAGGAAATGCTTCCTCCTCCTTCTACATAGTTACAATGTACAGTCTGATCACTGGGGGAGGGGAGACTGAGGAAATGCTTCCTCCTCCTCCTACAAAGTTACAATGTACAGTCTGATCGCTGGGGGAGGGGAGACTGAGGAAATGCTTCCTCCTCCTTCTACATAGTTACAATGTACAGTCTGATCACTGGAGGAGGGGAGACTGAGGAAACGCCTCCTCCTCCTTCTACATAGTTACAATGTACAGTCTGATCACTGGGGGAGGGGAGACTGAGGAAATGCTTCCTCCTCCTCCTACAAAGTTACAATGTACAGTCTGATCGCCGGCAGAGGGGAGACTGAGGAAATGCTTCCTCCTCCTTCTACAAAGTTACAATGTACAGTCTGATCACTGGGGGAGGGGAGACCGAGGAAATGCTTCCTCCTCCTTCTACAAAGTTACAATGTACAGTCTGATCACTGGGGGAGGGGAGACCGAGGAAATGCTTCCTCCTCCTTCTACAAAGTTACAATGTATAGTCTGATCGCCGGGGGAGGGGAGACCGAGGAAATGGCTTCTCCTCCTTCTACAAAGTTACAATGTACAGTCTGATCACTGGGGGAGGGGAGACCGAGGAAATGCCTCCTCCTCCTTCTACAAAGTCCCCGGTGCCCAGAAGAGCCGACGGGCCTCTTGATGACATCAGAAACAACATGGCGGTGGGGGACTGAGCAGTGGCTGAGCATGAGAGGATCTCAGAAAGACAATGGAGGGTGGTGGTCTCATACCTGATGAAGTCATGTGGTGTGTGACGTAACGCGTAGGGCAGAAGCGTGATGACGTCATTTAATTCATTAGATTGTAAGCTCTTAGGAGCCCTCCAACCCCGTCTGTATTGTATTGTAACTGAATAATAATAATAATAATATAACGCAATCCAAAATATTTAGAAAAGCAAAATCTCTGACAGGAACTCAAAACAAAAGAAAAAGAAAAAAGAAGCCGTTGTTGGTGCAGATTGTGAGATGTCAGGAATTGTGACTCCTCGGGGTACATTTACTGGCAGTGAATGTCACATTCACCAAACATTAGCTGAAGGCGAATCAATCGCTGTAACTAAAAGTCCCACATATTGGGAGGATTCGCCTGCGGTGAATGTCGGGTGAATGGCGTATTGGCTGCTTTATATATGCCCCTATATGGTGAATAGGACGGCCCATTTTCTACGCATTGTGTGGGATCGGAGGTGACAACACGGATCGGGCGATTCCCCTCCGGCGCTGCAGTCCGCCTTCTCGTGCGTTCGGAATCCGCGGGAGAGAAGCTCCTCCCATCCTCCATTGTCTCGCTGTAACTATGTATCGAGAATCCAATTACGATTGTATCCAATAATGAATGGTGAATGGGAAACAGACGGCGTCCAATTCCACGCCAGCGCCGGGTAATCCTTTAATTGTCCGAACGCAGATTGCTCAATTCTCAGAGCGGAATTCCACAACAAAAGAAGCGATTATTGCGGCTCTCCTCCTGCTCACTTCATGGCAACAACCCCTCCGGAGGGGGCCAGGTGCAGCCGCGTTCTCCTGCGGGAGGAGCAAACGGAATTCACAGCAACTTAACCCCTCAGCGCCACCTCCTGGCGCCCCTTTAAGAGGGCTTCTGTACTGTGACCTCTGTGATTGGTCCGTCACATGATCCCGTTGGCTTCCAATCAGAAGCTGTGACCAAACGCCATCAGTGACAGCTCAGTCAGCTCATAATGAACGCACTCCCCGCACACGCCCTCCGGCCATCTTGGACGCAAATGTGCAGCACGCGGGCGATATTGTTATTTATTTAATATTTTATATTCTTATTATTCAGGATTTTTATATCGCCAACAGTTTGCTCAGCGCTCTACATTATAAGTACAGTTACAATACAATACAGACGGGGTTGGAGGGCTCCTAAGAGCTTACAATCTAATGAATGAAATGACGTCATCACGCTTCTGTCCTACGCGTTACGCCACACACCACATGACTTCATTAGGTATGAGACCACCACCCTCCATTGTCTATCTGAGATCCTCTCATGCCCCACCACCGCTCAGTCCCCCACCGCCATGTTAGAGCCATTTCCTCAGTCTCCTTCCCCCAGTGATCAGACTGTACATTGTAACTTTCTAGAAGAAGGAGGAGGCATTTCCTCAGTCTCCCCTCCCCCAGTGATCAGACTGTACATTGTAACTTTGTAGGAGGAGGAGGAGCCATTTCCTCAGTCTCCCCTCCCCCAGTGATCAGACTGTACATTGTAATTTTGTAGGAGAAGGAGGCGGCAGCGTTGCCTCAGTCTCCTCCCCCAGTGATCAGACTGTACATTGTAACTTTGTAGAAGGAAGAGGCAGCATTTCCTCAGTCTCCCCTCCCCCGGTGATCAGACTGTACATTGTAACTTTGTAGAAGGAGGAGGGGGTATTTCCTCAGTCTCCCCTCCCCCAGTGATCAGACTGTACATTGTAACTTTGTAGGAGGAGGAAGCATTTCCTCAGTCTCCCCTCCCCCAGTGATCAGACTGTACATTGTGTCTTTGTAGAAGGAGGAGGAGGCATTTCCACAGTCTCTCCTCCCCCAGTGATCAGACTGTACATTGTAACTTTGTAGAAGGAGGAGGAGGCATTTCCTCAGTCTCCTCCCCCAGTGATCAGACTGTACATTGTAACTTTGTAGGAGGAGGAGGAGGCATTTCCTCAGTCTCCCCTCCCCCAGTGATCAGACTGTACATTGTAACTTTGTAGCACATGGTGAGAGGCTGCAGCAGGGGCAGATCTGTGTCAGGCATTTGTGAACACAGCTAAGACCTGCACAGGAAGCAGGAATTACATGGTTGTGTCATCTCTGAGCCAGGATGTAGGTGGTGACCCTGGACGATGCCTGAACAAAGATGGCGCCAACCTTCTGTTGAGAAGAAAGCAGCTGACGGCATTGTCAGGAAGGGACACATTACTCCTAGCCAGGGGCGGACTGACAACTCATGGGGCCCCTGGGCAATAGGAGATCATGGGGCCCCTGTGTCGTCACCCACACTCAAACCACACCCAAAAAAGCTTAAGAAAGTACTAGGGGCATCTCATGGGGCCCCTACTGACCCCGGGCCCTTGGTCAGTCCGCCCTGGTCCTAGCAGGCAGTGTGATTACCAGTTTGGCCGTGTCATGCTGTCTCTTCAGCGCCTCCAGGCTGTACTGCGCGCTCTCGTGCTCATCGGCGAGGACCGTCAGGTTATTCACCAGATTCTCATTGGTTAGGGACAGCGTTTGGTAGCGTCTGATTATGGCTTTCACCGGAGAATCCACGCCGTACTCCAGATAATCTACAATGAGGAGCACAGAGGGAATACAAAGTGACCGGCCGTGATCTGGGTGTCATACCTGCCCGCTGACAAATGCTGAGCAGTTCTACCCAATGACAACGATTGTCCAGCTGGCTGGGCGGGGCTCCTCCCTCCCTCTTCTCTATGCTCTCGGCTCAATTGGACTTTCATGTTTTGTATCTATTACTTCCGATATGAAATCGTTGTTTCAGCTGTGACAAAGGATTCCCAGAGAACGCGGGCAGCAGTTACCTCCTTTCAGGCACCCCGAGGGGACCATACAGAAGAAGGGGGAGGAGTCACTGCTCAGACTTATTACTGGTGTAGCTTGAGCTACTGAGCTCTATAAACAACCAACTTTTGTCAGCAATGAAGGATAGTCTAGAAAACATGGAAGAGGAAGCTAAAGTGCCATCTGCTGTGTGGAGGAGGAGTTATAGGAGTTGGGGGGAGTCATGTAGGAGGGGTTATAGGAGTTGGGGGGAGAGGTGTGGAGGTGTTATAGGAGTTGGGGGGAGTCGTGTAGGAGGGGTTATAGGAGATGGGGGGAGTGGTGGAGGAGGGGTTATAGGAGTTGGGGGGAGTGGTGGAGGAGGGGTTATAGGAGTTGGGGAAGGTGGGGAGGAGGGGTTATAGGAGTTGGGGGGAGTGGTGGAGGAGGGGTTATAGGAGTTGGGGGGGAGGAGTGGTGGAGGAGAGGTTATAGGAGTTGGGGAAGGTGGGGAGGAGGGGTTATAGGAGTTGGGGGGGAGTGGTGGAGGAGGGGGGTATAGGAGTTGAAGGGAGTGGTGGAGAAGGGGTTATAGGAGTTGGGGGAGGGGTTATAGGAGTTGGGGGGGAGTGGTGGAGGAGGGGTTATAGGAGTTGGGGGGGAGTGGTGGAAAAGGGGTTATAGGAGTTGGGGGAGGGGTTATAGGAGTTGGGGGGAGTGGTGGAGGAGGGGTTATAGGAGCTGGAGGGAGTGGTGGAAGAGGGGTTTAAAGTTGGGGGGAGTGGTGGAGGAGGGGTTAAAGTTGGGGGGAGTGGTGGAGGAGGGGGGTTATATGATTTGGGAGGAGGTGTATCTATTACTTCCTATATGAAATCTTTGTTTCAGCTGTGACAAAGGATTCCCAGAGAATGCGGCAGCAGTTACCTCCTCTCAGGCACCCTGTCTTTCAGTCCGGGATTACAATGGAGAGGAAGGGGATATAGGAGTTGGGGGAAGGAGTGGAGGAGGGGTTATAGGAGTTGGGGGGAGTGGTGCAGGAGGGGTTATAGGAGTTGGGGGGAGGTGTGGAGGAGGGGTTATAGGAGTTGGGGGGAGTCGTGCAGGAGGAGTTATAGGAGTTGAGGGGAGTGGTGGAGGAGGGGTTATAGGAGTTGGGGGGAGTGGTGGAGGAGGGGTTATAGGAGTTGGGGAAGGTGTGGAGGAGGGGTTATAGGAGTTGGGGGGAGTCGTGTAGGAGGGGTTATAGGAGTTGGGGGAGTGGTGGGAGGAGGGTTTATAGGAGTTGGGGGGGGGAGTGGTTTATAGGAGTTGGGGAAGATGGGGAGGAGGGGTTATAGGAGTTGGGGGGAGTGGTGGAGAAGGGGTTATAGGAGTTGCAGGGAGTGGTGGAGGAGGGGTTAAAGTTGGGGGGAGTGGTGGAGGAGGGGTTATAGGAGTTGGGGGAGGGGTTATAGGAGTTGGGGGGAGTGGTGGAGGAGGGGTTAAAGTTGGGGGGAGTGGTGGAGGGGGGGGTTAAAGTTGGGCGGAGGTGTGGAGGAGGGGTTATAGGAGTTGGGGGAGGGAGTGGGGGAGGAGGGGATATAGGAGTTGGGGGAGTGGTGGAGGAGGGGTTATATGATTTGGGAGTAGGTGTGGAGGAGGAGATATAGGAGTTGGGGGAGTGGTGGAGGAGGGGATATAGGAGTTGGGCAGAGGTGTGGAGGAGGGGTTATATGATTTGGGAGGAGGTGTATCTATTACTTCCTATATGAAATCTTTGTTTTACATTTTTGGGGCACAGCTGTGACAAAGGATTCCCAGAGAACGAACGCGGCAGCAGTTACCTCCTTTCAGGCACCCTGTCTTTGAGCCATACAGAGGAAGGGGGAGGAGTCACTGCTCAGACTTATTCACTGGTGTAGTTTGAGCTACTGAGCTCTATAAACAACCAACTTTTGTCAACAATGAAGGATAGTCTAGAGAACATGGAAAAGGAAGCTAAAGCGCCATCTGCTGGTTGAAAATGAGATTACAAAAAAATCTGGGTATACTTAATGGCCAGGAAATCGGTATTTTGAAGTGGAGGGAAGAGGAGAACATTGGGGAGCTCTAGGACAGGAAAATGGTGACACGACGGATTGGTCGGTTCGGCTCAGCGATCACTTACTGTCCGGGACTTTCTCCAACATCTTCAACAAGAACTCCTCGTAGATTGTGTTCCTCCTCACCCGATCCTGGAGCCTCCGCTGTCTACAGGAGAAAAGATTTCATGTTATTCCAGAGATTTCCCAACAAGGCCTCCATTGCAGGTTGTCAGTGAGGTGAGGGGAGGGGTAGAAGAGGTGGTGGCTCCACCAAGGGCCCCCTCTTTATAGGGCCCCATAGTGCGTACCCAACCTCATCATCCACCCTCATCATCACCATGTTATGGAGTCATGACGCAGATAAAGAGCTTCCAATGGGGGAAGAGCGCTGGGGGGGAGGGAATAAGAGTTGTGGTGATGGGGGATGGGGTGGGGGGGGAGGAGTTGTGGTGGTGGGGGATGGGGTGGGGGGTATAGGAGTTGTGGTGGTGGGGGATGGGGTGGGGGGTTTATGGAAGTGGGGCAAGTGGAGGAAAAGTTGAAAGAATTGAAGTAGGTAGGTATAGAGGAGGAGTATCAATGGTTGGAAACCAGGATAGGTGTGCAGGAGGGGTTATAGGAGTTGGGGGGAGTTGGTTGGAGGAGGGGTTATAGGAGATGGGGGAGTTGGTTGGAGGAGGGGTTATAGGAGTTGGGGGGAGTTGATTGGAGGAGGGGTTATAGGAGTTGGGGGGAGTGGTGGAGGGGGTTATAGGAGTTGGGGGGAGTTGGAGGAGGGGTTATAAGAGTTGGGGGGAGTTGATTGGAGGAGGGGTTATAGGAGATGGGGGGAGGTGTGCAGGAGGGGTTATAGGAGTTGGGGGGAGTTGGTTGGAGGAGGGGTTATAGGAGATGGGGGGGGGAGTGGTGGAGGAGGGGTTATAGGAGATGGGGGGAGAGGTGGAGGAGGGGTTATAGGAGTTGGGGGGAGTTGATTGGAGGAGGGGTTATAGGAGTTGGGGGGAGTTGATTGGAGGAGGGGTTATAGGAGTTGGGGGGAGTTGATTGGAGGAGGGGTTATAGGAGATGGGGGGAGGTGTGGAGGAGGGATTATAGGAGTTGCGGGGAGGTGTGGAGGAGGGGTTTTAGGAGTTTGGGGAGTTGGTTGGGGGAGGGGTTATAGGAGTTGGGGGGAGTTGGTTGGAGGAGGGGTTATAGGAGATGGGGGGAGTTGGTTGGAGGAGGGGTTATAGGAGATGGGGGGAGTTAGTTGGAGGCGGGGTTATAGGAGTTGGGGGGAGTTGGTTGGAGGAGGGGTTATAGGAGATGGGGGGAGTTGGTTGGAGGAGGGGTTATAGGAACTGGGGGGAGGTGTGAAGGAGGGGTTATAGGAGATGGGTGGAGTTGGTTGGAGGTGGGGTTATAGGAGTTGGGGGGAGTTGGTTGGAGGAGGGGTTATAGGAGATGGGGGGAGTTGGTTGGAGGTGGGGTATATAGGAGTTGGGGGGAGTGGTGGAGGAGGGGTTATAGGAGTTGGGGGGAGTTGGTTGGAGGAGGGGTTATAAGAGATGGGGGAGTTGGTTGGAGGAGGGGTTATAGGAGTTGGGGGGAGTTGGGGTTATATGAGATGGGGGGAGTTGGTTGGAGGTGGGGTTATAGGAGTTGGGGGAGTGGTGGAGGAGGGGTTATAGGAGTTGGGGGGAGGAGTGAAGGAGGGGTTATAGGAGTTGGGGGGAGTTGGTTGGAGGAGGGGTTTTAGGAGTTTGGGGGAGTTGGTTGGAGGAGGGGTTATAGGAGATGGGGGGAGTTGGTTGGAGGAGGGGTTATAGGAGATGGGGGGAGTTGGTTGAAGGTGGGGTTATAGGAGTTGGGGGAGTGGTGGAGGAGGGGTTATAGGAGTTGGGGGGAGTTGGTTGGAGGAGGGGTTATAGGAGATGGGGGAGTTGGTTGGAGGAGGGGTTATAGGAGTTGGGGGGAGTTGGTTGGAGGAGGGGTTATAGGAGATGGGGGAGTTGGTTAGAGGAGGGGTTATAGGAGTTGGGGGGAGTTGGTTGGAGGAGGGGTTATAGGAGATGGGTGGAGTTGGTTGGAGGAGGGGTTATAGGAGTTGGGGGGAGGTGTGAAGGAGGGGTTATAGGAGATGGGGGGAGTTGGTTGGAGGAGGGGTTATAGGAGATGGGTGGAGTTGGTTGGAGGAGGGGTTATAGGAGTTGGGGGGAGGTGTGAAGGGGGGGTTATAGGAGATGGGGGGAGTTGGTTGGAGGAGGGGTTATAGGAGTTGGGGGGAGTTGGTTGGAGGAGGGGTTATAGGAGTTGGGGGGAGTTGGTTGGAGGAGGGGTTATAGGAGATGGGGGGAGTTGGTTGGAGGAGGGGTTATAGGAGATGGGGGGAGTTGGTTGGAGGAGGGGTTATAGGAGATGGGGGGAGTTGTTTGGAGGAGGGGTTATAGGAGATGGGGGGAGATGGTTGGAGGAGGGGTTATAGGAGATGGGGGGAGTTGTTTGGAGGAGGGGTTATAGGAGATGGGGGGAGTTGGTTGGAGGAGGGGTTATAGGAGATGGGGGGGGGAGTTGGTTGGAGGTGAGGTTATAGGAGTTGGGGAGAGTTGGTTGGAGGAGGGGTTATAGGAGTTGGGGGGAGGTGTGGAGGAGGGGTTATAGGAGTTGGGGGGAGGTGTGGAGGAGGGGTTATAGGAGTTGGGCGGAGGTGTGGAGGAGGGGTTATAGGAGTTGGGGGGAGGTGTGGAGGAGGGGTTATAGGAGATGGGGGAGTTGGTTGGAGGCGGGGTTATAGGAGTTGGGGGGAGGGCACAGGGCAGCCTACCTGACTTTCTTTTCTTGGAGTTGTTCTGCCAGTTGTTCGATCTCGGTTCTGCGCTGATCGTTTTGCCGCGACTCGGCTTGGTATCTCGCCGTCGCCCGCCGCTGTTTGGCTTCGCTGTCCTTTAGGAACTTTTCGAACTTCTCCGCTTTCTCTGAATACTGCGGATGGGAATTCCGGGACCGTTAGGTCCGGGTGATATACAGCGGGAATTGCGGAGATAAATACTGGAAATGCGTATATGTGCGCGGTCACGCCGCGGCGAACTCACGTGTGATTTGCAAACTGAAATCACATGAAATGAATGTGAATGTCTTAACATGACTTTTTCGGCAGTTTTGTTGCGATTTCACATACAGAGAATAGAATGGAAATCGCAAGAAATCGTTGAAAATCTTCACAAGCAGCAATAAAGTCTTCAGAAATCGCACCTGAAATTGCACACAAATCGCAGCGGTGTGACTAGTGACTAAATGTCCTCAGTCATGTGACCCACCCTGCCCCCCCAGCCTCCATGTTGGTAAATGAAGTCACCGTTCTCAATACAGGACCAACCGGGAGCCTTGGGGGTCAGTAGTATGTAATGTACATAGTTCAGGGGTCAACAATATGCAATGTACAGAGTACAGGGGTCAGCAGTATGTAATGTACAGAGTACAGGGGTCAGCAGTATGTAATGTACAGAGTACAGGGGTCAGCAGTATGTAATGTACAGAGTACAGGGGTCAGCGGTATGCAATGTACAGAGTACAGGGGTCAGCAGTATGTAATGTAAAGAGTACAGGGGTCAGCGGTATGTAATGTGCAGAGTGCAGGGGTCAGCGGTATGTAATGTGCAGAGTGCAGGGGTCAGCGGTATGTAATGTACAGAGTGCAGGGGTCAGCGGTATGTAATGTACAGAGTGCAGGGGTCAGCGGTATGTAATGTACAGAGTGCAGGGGTCAGCGGTATGTAATGTACAGAGTGCAGGGGTCAGCAGTATGTAATGTACAGAGTGCAGGGGTCAGCGGTATGTATTGTGCAGAGTACAGGGGTCAGCAGTATGTAATGTACAGAGTACAGGGGTCAACAATATGTAATGTACAGAGTACAGGGGTCAGCAGTATGTAATGTACAGAGTACAGGGGTCAACAATATGTAATGTACAGAGTACAGGGGTCAGCAGTATGTAATGTACAGAGTGCAGGGGTCAACAATATGTAATGTACAGAGTACAGGGGTCAGCAGTATGTAATGTACAGAGTGCAGGGGTCAACAATATGTAATGTACAGAGTACAGGGGTCAGCAGTATGTAATGTACAGAGTACAGGGGTCAGCAGTATGTAATGTGCAGAGTACAGGGGTCAGCAGTATGTAATGTACAGAGTACAGGGGTCAACAATATGTAATGTACAGAGTACAGGGGTCAGCAGTATGTAATGTACAGAGTACAGGGGTCAGCAGTATGTAATGTACAGAGTACAGGGGTCAACAATATGTAATGTACAGAGTACAGGGGTCAGCAATACGTAATGTACAGAGTACAGGGGTCAGCAGTATGTAATGTACAGAGTACAGGGGTCAACAATATGTAATGTACAGAGTACAGGGGTCAGCAGTATGTAATGTACAGAGTACAGGGGTCAACAATATGTAATGTACAGAGTACAGGGGTCAGCAATACGTAATGTACAGAGTACAGGGGTCAGCAGTATGTAATGTACAGAGTGCAGGGGTCAACAATATGTAATGTACAGAGTACAGGGGTCAGCAGTATGTAATGTACAGAGTGCAGGGGTCAACAATATGTAATGTACAGAGTACAGGGGTCAGCAGTATGTAATGTACAGAGTACAGGGGTCAGCAGTATGTAATGTACAGAGTGCAGGGGTCAACAGTATGTAATGTACAGAGTACAGGGGTCTGCAGTATGCAATGTACAGAGTACAGAGGTCAGCAATATGTAATGTACAGAGTACAGGGGTCAGCAGGATGTAATGTACAGAGTACAGGGGTCAGCAGTATGTAATGTACAGAGTACAGGGGTCAGCAGTATGTAATGTACAGCATGCAGGGGACAGAAGTACGTATTGTAAAGAATGCAGGGGTCAGGTGTATTCAACGTATAGAATTCGGGAGGCATCAGTATGTAATACACAGAGCACAGGAGTCAAACGTATATACAGCCCAGTACACAGCGACCCCTATGATGTAATGAGCCGTACTTTTCAAGGCCCAACCAGTTGTACAATCAGATTGTCTGGTCTGTGGTCCGCCCAGCAGGCAGAAAATGACGATCCATACTGCAGTGTCCTCACCTCTTTCTCTTTCAGCGTAAACTCCTCCCTCCGCGCCTCCAGCTCCCGCATGCGCTCGCCGAACTCCTCCCTTTTGCGAACCAGTTCCTGGCTGATGCGGTCGTACTCCACCTCTTTTTTCAGGACCAGCGTCCTCTGCAGAGTGTTCTTGCTGGTGTCCAAAATCTTACCAGCAGCCTAAACTCCAGCAGAAAAATATTTCCCGTTACGGGCGGATATTGGGCGCAATAAGGGATGAGCACGCAATTTGCAACCATTTCACGCAAATGCCTGGCACTGACAGCACCGGAAGGAGATCAGATTAGCCCCCCCCCCCTTCCCCCGAGCATCTCAGTCCAGGAGGTAGATGGTGACCCTGGATGATGCCTAAATAAAGATGGCGCCGCCCTTCTGGAGAGAAGAGCAGATGACAGCATTGTCGGGGGGGGGGGGGGGGTCCTGGGAGGAAACAAATACCTGGAATGGTTACAATGACACATTACATAGGAGGATACGCCTCACATGATACAATGTATCGGATTTGGATCCACGTTACTGGCTGCAATAAATGTGGAGACGCCTCACTCACCTCTTTTATTATGGGGATTTGTTTGACACCTTCATCCTCCTCATCCCTGAAAAAGAAAGTTTCAACATTGACAGGGAATCGTGATAAAGCTGCGCCGTGGATCTGGAACATCAATCCGGTGTCACCGACACCCTCCGGGCGCTGTGCCCACACCTGCTGAACCCGCATCATGAAAATGCCATGCGGCTATTAGTAGTCGGCTGGCCTGGTGTCCCCCTGAGCTGCCCGCACTGAGCGCATCCAATCACACAGAGGGGCTCATTCACATCACACCTCCCTTTCCATCCCAGGGTGATACGCTGTATACGGTATATACTGCCTGTGTTGGCTGCATTCGTTTCCTTTGTATACCATTATTTTCACCTGGTGATCCCGCCAGTAACACTTCCTGTCCCAGGGTGACAACGCTTGCTGGCTGTGCTGTATCTGTGGGGGAGCAGTGTTGTCACCTTAGGGCAGGACTACAGAACCCCCCCCTCTCCTCATCTCTATAATAAAGGGGGAGGTGTTCTGTAGTTTGCAGAGGAGCTTGGCTGCTGATATTATTGTTTGAGATAACACAGGACAGCACCGGATTTCTGGCAGGATCAAAGGATATGTTTAGCACTTATCAAACAGATACCACACAATGAGTCCCCCTTTACAGTGCAGGAAATGTGTATTTGCTCCCCTCTGATGCTGAATTTTCGCCCCTCACACAGAAATGATCGGTCTAACAATGGAATGTTCGCCCCTCACACAGAAACGATCGGTCTAACAATGGAATGTTCGCCCCTCACACAGAAATGATCGGTCTAACAATGGAATGTTCGCCCCTCACACAGAAACGATCGGTCTAACAATGGAATGTTCGCCCCTCACACAGAAACGATCGGTCTAACAATGGAATGTTCGGTGTAACACTGAGAGACAGAATACAACAACAAATTCAGCAGAAATGCGTCTAACAAATGATGACGGATCTGCATGTTCATGAGGGAAAGAAGGATTTGATCCCCTATCATTCAGCAGGATTTCTGGCTCCCAGGTGTCTCTCATACAGGTAACAAGCTGAGATTAGAAGCAGTCTCTTAAAGGGAGTGCTGCTAATCTCATTGTGTTACCTGTATAAAAGACACCTGTCCACAGGAGCCATCAAACCATCAGATTCCAAACTCTCCACCATGGCAAAGACCAAAGAGCTGTCCAAGGATGTCAGGGACAAGATGGTAGACCTACACAAGGCTGGACTGGGCTACCAAAATATGGCCAAGCAGCTTGGTGAGAAGGTGACAACAGTTGGTGCAATCATTCACAAATGGAAGAAACACAAAACAAGTGTCAGTCTCCCTAGGTCTGGTGCACCATGCAAGATCTCACCTCGTGGAGTGTCAATGATCATGAGAACAGTGAGGAATCATCCCAGAACTACACGTGAGGATCTTGTCAATGATCTCCAGGCAGCTGGGACCACAGTCACCAAGAAAACAATTGGTAACACACTACGCCGACAAGGACTGAAATCCTGCAGTGCCCGCACGGTCCCTCTGCTCAAGAAAGCCCATGTCCAGCCCGTCTGAAGTCTGCCACTGAACATCTGAATGATGCAGAGGAGGACTGGTGGGAAGTGTTGTGGTCAGAGGAGACCAAAATCCAGCTCTTTGGCATCAACGCAACTCGCCGTGTTTGGAGGAGGAGGAATGCTGCCTATGACCCCAAGAACACCATCCCAACTGTGAAACATGGTGGTGGAAACATTCTGCTTTGGGGGTGTTTTTCTGCTAAGGGGACAGGACAACTGCACCGCATCAAAGGGATGATGGACGGGGCAATGTGCCATCAAATCCTGGGTGAGAACCTTCTTCCCTCAGCCAGGGCATTGAAAATGGGTGGTGGATGGGTGTTCCAGCATGACAATGACCCAAAACACACGGCCAAGGCAACAAAGGAGCGGCTCAAGAAGAAGCACATTAAGGTCCTGGAGTGGCCTAGCCAGTCTCCAGACCTTCATCCGATTGAAAATCTGTGGAGGGAGCTGAAAGTTCGAGTTGCCAAACGTCAGTCACCAAACCTTAATGACTTGGAGAGGATCTGCCAAGAGGAGTGGGCCAATATCCCTCCTGAGATGTGTGCGAACCTGGGGGCCAACTCCAGGAAACGCCTGACCTCTGTGATTGCCAACAAGGGATTGGCCACCAAGTACTAAGTCATGTTTTGTGAAGGGGATCCAATCCTTCTTTCTCTCATGAACATGCAGATCCGTCATCATTTGTTAGACGCATTTCTGCTGAATTTGTTGTTGTATTCTGTCTCTCAGTGTTACACCGAACATTCCATTGTTAGACCGATCACTTCTGTGTGAGGGGCGAACATTCCATTGTTAGACCGATCATTTCTGTGTGAGGGGCGAACATTCCATTGTTAGACCGATCATTTCTGTGTGAGGGGCGAACATTCCATTGTTAGACCGATCATTTCTCTGTGAGGGGCGAACATTCCATTGTTAGACCGATCATTTCTGTGTGAGGGGTGAACATTCCATTGTTAGACCGATCATTTCTGTGTGAGGGGCGAACATTCCATTGTTAGACCAATCATTTCTGTGTGAGGGGCGAACATTCCATTGTTAGACCGATCATTTCTGTGTGAGGGGCGAACATTCAGCATCAGCCGGGGAGCAAATACGCATTTCCTGCACTGTATATCTGTGGAGGAGCAGTGTTGTCACCTTAGGGCAGGACTACAGAACACCTCCCCCTCATCACTATAATAAAGGGGGAGGTGTTCTGTAGTTTGCAGAGGAGCTAGGCGGCTGATATTGTTTGAGATAACACAGGACAGCACCGGATTTCTGGCAGGATCAAGGGGTATGTTTGGCACTTATCAAACAAATATCTCACAATGAGTCCCCCTTTTTATCACATGTCCCCATCAGAGCACCCCCTTACCTCAGGGGTCTGCATCAGACTGGCTCGCGGATCAGTGGATGCGCTCTAAGAGACCTGGGGGGATGGGGGCACAAGTAAAATGTAGGGGGGTACAGCCCACCCCAGCATCCTGCTAGATCAGCCCTGTGATGGGGGATATTATTGGGAGTAATGGGATATATAATTGGAGGTGAGAAATAATTTTGGGGATATATTTGGAGGGATATAATTTGGGGGTGGGATATAATTTTGGGAGTATAATTGAAGGGGGTGGGCTATAATTGGAGGTGGGATATAATTGGGGGGATGTAATTGGGCGATTATAATTGGGGGGTATAATTGGGGGTGGGGTATAATTTGGGGGATATAATTTTGGGGGTATAATTGGGGGTATAATTGGGGGGATATAATTGGAGGTGGGACTGGGATATAATGGGGGGATAAAATTGGGGGGATATAATTGGGGTGGGATATCATTTGGGGGTGTATAATTGGGGGTGGGATATAAGTTAGGGGTGGGATATAATTGGGGGGTATAATGGGGGGGATATTATTTGAGGGAAAATAATTGGAGGGAGTGGGATATAAATGGAGGGTGGGATATAAATGGGGGGTGGGATATAAATGGGGGATGGGATATAATTGGGGGTGGGATATAAATGGGGGGTGGAATATAAATGGGGGGTGGAATATAATTGGGGGTGGGATATAAATGGGGGGTGGGATATAAATGGAGGGTGGGATATAAATGGGGGTGGGATATAATTGGGGGGTGGGATATAATTGGGGGTGAAGGGGGGGCTGACCTGGCCTCCTCCAGCTGGGTGACGAAGACATTCCTCCTCCGGAGGTCCAGGTTGAGCTCATATTTCGGGGTGTTCCCGGGGAACGGAGGTTGCTCGGTATCGCTCATTGTTCTCCGCCGATCGCCGCCGGACGGACTTGGAAAACTTCTCTCCGCACGGCGCTGGGTCCGCGTTCTGTCACCATGGAGACCCTCCGCCAATCACAGCGCCAAACAGCGACTGAGGGTCCCCGCCCACTCCGCCGGGCTAGTCCAGTGTGTGCCAAAGAGGGTGCGTGTGTGGGAGGAGCCAAAGTGTGTAAAGGAGGAGGGGGGCAATATGTACAGAGGGGGGGCACTGTGTACAGGGGGGACGGGGTGCATGGATGGAGGGGTGCATTGTGTGTGATGTCTATATATTCTGCCTGGAGCTGACCTCCCCCACCTGCCCCCGGGGGCCCATTCCTGGCCTACAGCCCCATTTATGCCGTGGCTGTGCGTCTACGTGCGGAAAGGAGCGCTGCGTTCTGCCGCGGTGTGCAGGTTCTGTCCGCACATCCGTGTCCATGCGTACATGTTTAGTCATTGATTGGAATGGAAGAAGAATTGTATACATCCAACGGCTGGAAACACAAACTATCGGCACCCAATGAGGGTGACATACATTCCTGACCAATACACACATTACTGCCACGTGTGGCTGCTGGTGGCGACATGTGGTCTCCAAACTGTGGCCCCGGGGACAGATGCGGTTCTTTGCTTGCCTTTATCCAGTCCTTGAAGCACTATTCCTCCACTGACACCAATGATGGGGCACTATTCCTCCACTGACACCAATGATGGGGCACTATTCCTCCCACTGACACCAATGATGGGGCACTATTCCTCCACTGACACCAATGATGGGGCACTATTCCTCCCACTGACACCAATGATGGGGTACTATTCCTCCCACTGACACCAATGATGGGGTACTATTCCTCCCACTGACACCAATGATGGGACACTATTCCTCCCACTGATATCAATGATGGGACACTATTCCCCCCACTGATATCAATGATGGGACACTATTCCTCCCACTGATACCAATGATGGGGCACTATTCCTCCCACTGACACCAATGATGGGACACTATTCCCCCCACTGATATCAATGATGGGGCACTATTCCTCCCACTGATACCAATGATGGGGCACTATTCCCTCCACTGACACCAATGATGGGGCACTATTCCTCCACTGACACCAATGATGGGGCACTATTCCTCCCACTGATATCAATGATGGGGCACTATTCCTCCCACTGACACCAATGATGGGGCGCTATTCCTCCCACTGACACCAATGATGGGACACTATTCCTCCCACTGATATCAATGATGGGGCACTGTTCCTCCCACTGACACCAATGATGGGGCACTATTCCTCCCACTGACTCCAATGATGGGGCGCTATTCCTCCCACTGACACCAATGATGGGGCACTATTCCTCCCACTGACACCAATGATGGGGCACTATTCCTCCCACTGACTCCAATGATGGGGCACTTCTAGACCCCTGATCTAGACGAACCCCAAATAAATACAAATACACAGTAAAGATAGGTGTGGAGGAAACAATGTGACTCGTTGTGGTAATCGAATCTCGCTCAAGACACGAGGATGACTTATTTAGTGTCTGGTGGGTGAGGCGAAGTGTTGCGTTACTCCGGTGATCCCAGCGCATCAGAAACGTCCTTCCTTACATGAAGAGTTATATATGACATCGATCATGTGACCCCAAACCTCCTCCACCCGCCTCCGGCCTCCCCGTCAATGTTACTGTTCGGCATGTGCAAAGTTCACTGTTTATCGTCTTGTTTGGGACGACTTTTCTATCCTAAGATGTCACAGCTCAGCGGGTCCGGACCAGGAAAATGAGACTTTATCTGAACCCATCATGGAATGCAGAAAACCTGTCCTCACATGTGCTGGCTGCATTAGTTTTCCTTTTTTAGGGCTTTATTTTCACCTGGTGATCCTACAAATACCACATTTCCTGTCCTGGGGTGACAACACAGCATTTGTTATCCTTAGATGTTTTATATACACTATATTGCCCCAAGTATTGTCCCCGCCCCCCCTATATACACTATATTACCCCAAGTATTGTCCCCGCCCCCTGTATATACACTATATTACCCCAAGTATTGTCCCCGCCCCCTGTATATACACTATATTACCCCAAGTATTGTCCCCGCCCCCCTCTATATACACTATATTACCCCAAGTATTGTCCCCGCCCCCCCTATATACACTATATTACCCCAAGTATTGTCCCCGCCCCCCCTATATACACTATATTTACCCCAAGTATTGTCCCCGCCCCCCCCTATATACACTATATTACCCCAAGTATTGTCCCCCCCCCCCCCCCCTATATACACTATATTACCCCAAGTATTGTCCCCGCCCCCCCCCTATATACACTATATTACCCCAAGTATTGTCCCCCCCCCCTATATACACTATATTACCCCAAGTATTGTCCCCGCCCCCCCCCCATATACACTATATTACCCCAAGTATTGTCCCCGCCCCCCCTATATACACTATATTGCCCCAAGTATTGTCCCCGCCCCCCCTATATACACTATATTACCCCAAGTATTGTCCCCCCCCTATATACACTATATTGCCCCAAGTATTGTCCCCTCCCCCCATATATACACTATATTGCCCCAAGTATTGTCCCCCCCGTATATACACTATATTGCCCCAAGTATTGTCCCCGCCCCCCCCTGTATATACACTATATTACCCCAAGTATTGTCCCCCCCCCCCCTATATACACTATATTACCCCAAGTATTGTCCCCGCCCCCCCTATATACACTATATTACCCCAAGTATTGTCCCCGCCCCCCCTATATACACTATATTACCCCAAGTATTGTCCCCCCCCCCCCCTATATACACTATATTACCCCAAGTATTGTCCCCGCCCCCCCCCTATATACACTATATTACCCCAAGTATTGTCCCCCCCCCCCTATATACACTATATTACCCCAAGTATTGTCCCCGCCCCCCCATATACACTATATTACCCCAAGTATTGTCCCCGCCCCCCCTATATACACTATATTGCCCCAAGTATTGTCCCCGCCCCCCCTATATACACTATATTACCCCAAGTATTGTCCCCCCCCCCCCCTATATACACTATATTACCCCAAGTATTGTCCCCCCCCCCATATATACACTATATTGCCCCAAGTATTGTCCCCCCCCCCCATATATACACTATATTGCCCCAAGTATTGTCCCCCCCCCCCACTATATTACCCCAAGTATATACACTATATTGCCCAAGTATTGTCCCCGCCCCCCCTGTATATATACACTATATTACCCCAAGTATTGTCCCCGCCCCCCTATATACACTATATTACCCCAAGTATTGTCCCCCCCCTATATACACTATATTACCCCAAGTATTGTCCCCGCCCCCCCATATACACTATATTACCCCAAGTATTGTCCCCGCCCCCCCCGTATATACACTATATTGCCCCAAGTTTTGTCCCCCGCCCCCCCTATATACACTATATTACCCCAAGTATTGTCCCCCCCCCCTATATACACTATATTACCCCAAGTATTGTCCCCGCCCCCCCTATATACACTATATTACCCCAAGTATTGTCCCCGCCCCCCCCTGTATATACACTATATTACCCCAAGTATTGTCCCCCCCCCCCCGTATATACACTATATTACCCCAAGTATTGTCCCCCCCCCCTATATACACTATATTACCCCAAGTATTGTCCCCGCCCCCCCTATATACACTATATTACCCCAAGTATTGTCCCCGCCCCCCCTATATACACTATATTACCCAAAGTATTGTCCCCCCCCCTCGTATATACACTATATTACCCCAAGTATTGTCCCCCCCCCTCGTATATACACTATATTACCCCAAGTATTGTCCCCCCCCCCCCGTATATACACTATATTACCCAAGTATTGTCCCCCCCCCCCCGTATATACACTATATTGCCCCAAGTATTGTCCCCGCCCCCCCCTGTATATACACTATATTCCCCCAAGTATTGTCCCCGCCCCCCCCCCTATATACACTATATTACCCCAAGTATTGTCCCCCCCCCCCGTATATACACTATATTACCCAAGTATTGTCCCCCCCCCGTATATACACTATATTGCCCCAAGTATTGTCCCCCCCCCCATATATACACTATATTGCCCCAAGTATTGTCCCCGCCCCCCCCCTGTATATACACTATATTCCCCCAAGTATTGTCCCCGCCCCCCTATATACACTATATTACCCCAAGTATTGTCCCCGCCCCCCCTATATACACTATATTACCCCAAGTATTGTCCCCGCCCCCCCGTATATACACTATATTACCCCAAGTATTGTCAGGAGGGATTACCCCCCCCCGTATATACACTATATTACCCCAAGTATTGACTGGCCTCCATTCAGGAGGACCCTGAATGGAGGCCAGTGGAGGGATTGGCAGAGAGGGGTGGAGGACCCTGAATGGAGGCCAGTGGAGGGATTGGCAGAGAGGGGTGGAGGACCCTGAATGGAGGCCAGTGGATGGATTGGCAAAGAGGGGTAGAAGACACTGAGTGGAGGTCAGTGGAGGGATTGGCAGAGAGGGATGGAGGACACTGAATGGAGGCCCATGAAGGAATTGGCAGAGAGAGGTGGAGGACACTGAATGGAGGCCCATGAAGGAATTGGCAAAGAGGGGTGGAGGACACTGAGTGGAGGCCAGTGGAGGGACTGGCAGAGAGGAGTGGAAGACACTGAATGGAGGTCAGTGGAGGGATCGGCAGAGAGGGGTGGAGGACACTAAATGGAGGTCATTGGAGGGATTGGCAGAGAGGGGTGGAGGACACTGAATGGAGGCCAGTGGAGGGATTGGCAGAGAGAGGTGGAGGACACTAAATGGAGGTCAGTGGAGGGATTGGCAGAGAGGGGTGGAGGACACTGAATGGAGGCCAGTAGAGGGATTGGCAGAGAGGGGTGGAGGACACTGAATGGAGGCCAGTGGAGGGATTGGCAGAGAGGGGTGGAGAACACTGAGTGGAGGCCGGTGGAGGGATTGGCAGAGAGGGCTGGAGGACACTGAGTGGAGGCCAGTGGAGGGATTGGCAGAGAGGGGTGGAGGACACTGAGTGGAGGCCAGTGGAGGGATTGGCAGAGAGGGGTGGAGGACACTGAGTGGTTGATAAGGTGGGTGAGTCTGGCAGCAGCATTCATGATGGACTGGAGGGGGGGTGGCCTATGTAAAGGTCAGCCATGAGGAGGGAGTTGCAGAAGTCAAGGAGGGAGATGACCAGGGATCAGTTAGGGGTCGTTCACACGACTTACTTCTAACTCTTGCTAGACGCCCCTATAGCGTTGGACAGGCGTTTTTAACGCTCCTCAAATGCTCCCCAAACGCCCCCCAAACGCCGTATGCACATTTTTGAGGCGTTTGCCAAGCACTAAAACCGCACCACAAACGCCTACAATGAAGTTTATTGGTATTAACACTCTGCAAATGCCTGCCAGGCGTTTCAGGAGCGTCACCATAGACTTGAATGGAAGGCTTCAACTCCTCCTGACTGGACATGAGGCGTCAGTTTTGCCGCGACGCTGACGCTTCAGTGTGAACAGCGCTGTTTGCCGCCATGTGTAGGATTTTGTAACAAACAAATCCATAATAAAGCAAAATGAATTTCTCCATCTTGCACATCTCTACCTCTTAGCCTCTTGCATTGAATTGTATTGCACCTGCACTGCCTCCCTCTATGTTGTACAGCGCTGCACATACTGTTGGCGCCATTTAAATCCTGTAAATCCCGCCCCTACACCACCCAAAACTAACAAATAACCCCAAAAACATGTTGGCTTCCGTTTCCCTTTAAGCTGGTGACAGATATCTGATGGCCATCCCCGGCCATGTCAGTTACCACATGGAGTCACCAGCAAATCTCTATTTATAGAGGAGAAACGTTTTGGGCCGGAGTTGAGCTTTAAAGAGCAACTGTCATGATTTTGTTTTTAAAAATGCAAGTCACCCACCTGACATGCTGATCCTTTGGCTTCAATATCTTCTGACATAAAAGTATGCAGATCAGGAGTCCTGACTTCACCTTACACTGTGACATTAATACCTATAGATCCAGGAGGACTCAATACCGATAGATCCAGGAGGACCCAACACTGATAGACCCAGGAGGTCTCAATACCGATAGACCCAGGAGGACTCAATACCGATAGATCCAGGAGGACCCAACACTGATAGACCCAGGAGGACTCAATACCAACAGACCCAGGAGGACTCAACACTGATAGATCCAGGAGGTCTCAATACCCATAGACCCAGGAGGACTCAATACCGATAGACCCAGGAGGTCTCAATACCGATAGATCCAGGAGGACTCAATACCGATAGACCTAGGAGGACTCAATACCTATAGATCCAGGAGGACTCAATACCGATAGATCCAGGAGGACTCAATACCGATAGACCCAGGAGGACTCAATACCGATAGATCCAGGAGGACTCAATACCGATAGATCCAGGAGGACCAAATACTGATAGACCCAGGAGGACTCAATACCAACAGACCCAGGAGGACTCCATACTGATAAACCCAGGAGGACTCAATACTGATAGACCCAGGAGGACTCAACACTGATAGACCCAGGAGGACTCAATACTGATAGACCCAGGAGGACTCAATACCGATAGATCCAGGAGGACTCAATACCGATAGATCCAGGAGGACTCAATACCGATAGACCCAGGAGGACTCAATACTGATAGACCCAGGAGGACTCAATACCGATAGATCCAGGAGGACTCAATACCGATAGATCCAGGAGGACTCAATACCGATAGACCCAGGAGGACTCAATACCGATAGACCCAGGAGGACTCAATACCGATAGACCCAGGAGGTCTCAATACCGATAGATCCAGGAGGACCCAATACCGATAGACCCAGGAGGACTCAATACCGATAGACCCAGGAGGTCTCAATACCGATAGACCCAGGAGGACTCAATACCGATAGACCCAGGAGGACTCAATACCGATAGACCCAGGAGGACTCAATACCGATAGACCCAGGAGGACTCAATACCGATAGACCCAGGAGGACTCAGTACCGATAGACCCAGGAGGACTCAATACTGATAGACCCAGGAGGTCTCAATACCGATAGATCCAGGAGGACTCAATACCGATAGATCCAGGAGGACTTAATACTGATAGATCCAGGAGGACTCAATACTGATAGACCCAAGAGGACTCAATACCGATAGACCCAGGAGGTCTCAACACCGATAGACCCAGGAGGACTCAATACCTACAGACCCAGGAGGACTAAATACCGACAGACCCAGGAGGACTCAACACCGATAGACCCAGGAGGACTGAATACCGATAGACCCAGGAGGACTCAATACCGATAGACCCAGGAGGACTCAATACCGATAGACCCAGGAGGACTCAGTACCAATAGACCCAGGAGGACTCAGTACCGATAGACCCAGGAGGACTCAGTACCGATAGACCCAGGAGGACTCAATACCGACAGACCCAGGAGGACTCAATACCGACAGACCCAGGAGGTCTCAATACCGACAGACCCAGGAGGTCTCAATACCGATAGACCCCAGGAGGACTCAATACCGATAGATCCAGGAGGACTCAATACCGATAGATCCAGGAGGACTCAATACCGATAGATCCAGGAGGACTCAATACCGATAGACCCAGGAGGACTCAATACTGATAGATCCAGGAGGACTCAATACTGATAGATCCAGGAGGACTCAATACGATAGACCCAGAAGGACTCAATACCGATAGACCCAGGAGGACTCAACACCGATAGACCCAGGAGGTCTCAATACCTACAGACCCAGGAGGACTAAATACCGACAGACCCAGGAGGACTCAACACCGATAGACCCAGGAGGACTCAATACCGATAGACCCAGGAGGACTCAATACCCGATAGACCCAGGAGGACTCAATACCGATAGACCCAGGAGGACCCAATACCGATAGACCCAGGAGGACTCAATACCGATAGACCCAGGAGGACTCAATACCGATAGACCCAGGAGGACTCAATACCGACAGACCCAGGAGGTCTCAATACCGATAGACCCAGGAGGACTCAATACCGATAGACCCAGGAGGACTCAACACTGACAGACCCAGGAGGACTCAATACCGATAGATCCAGGAGGTCTCAATACCGATAGATCCAGGAGGACTCAATACCGATAGACCCAGGAGGACTCAATACAGATAGACCCAGGAGGACTCAATACAGATAGACCCAGGAGGACTCAATACCGATAGACCCAGGAGGACTCAATACTGATAGACCCAGGAGGTCTCATTACTGATAGACCCAGGAGGTCTCAATACCGATAGACCCAGGAGGACTCAATACTGATAGACCCAGGAGGACTCAATACTGATAGACCCAGGAGGACTCAATACCGATAGACCCAGGAGGACTCAATACTGATAGACCCAGGAGGACTCAATACTGATAGACCCAGGAGGTCTGAATACCGATAGACCTAGGAGGACTCAATACTGTTAGACCCAGGAGGACTCAATACCGATAGACCCAGGAGGACTCAATAGCTATAGACCCAGGAGGACTCAATACCGATAGACCCAGGAGGACTCAATACTGATAGACCTAGGAGGACTCAATACTGATAGACCCAGGAGGACTAAATACTGATAGACCCAGGAGGTCTCAATACCGATAGACCTAGGAGGACTCAATACTGATAGACCCAGGAGGTCTCAATACTGATAGACCTAGGAGGACTCAATACTGATAGACCCAAGAGGACTCAACACCCGATAGACCCAGGAGGTCTCAATACCGATAGACCCAGGAGGACTCAATACTGATAGACCCAGGAGGACTCTCAATACCGACAGACCCAGGAGGACTCAATACCGATAGATCCAGGAGGACTCAATACTGATAAACCCAGGAGGACTCAATACTGATAGATCCAGGAGGACTCAATACTGACAGACCCAGGAGGTCTCAATACCTATAGACCTAGGAGGACTCAATACCGATAGACCCAGGAGGACTCATTACTGATAGTTACAGGAGGACTCAATACCGATAGACCCAGGAGGACTCAATACCGATAGACCCAGGAGGACTCAATACCGATAGATCCAGGAGGACTCAATACCGATAAACCCAGGAGGACTCAATACCGATAGATCCAGGAGGACTCAATACCGATAGATCCAGGAGGACTCAATACCGATAGATCCAGGGACTCAATACAGATAGACCCAGGAGGACTCAATAACGATAGACCCAGGAGACCTCAATACCGATAGACCCAGGAGGACTCAATACTGATAGACCTAGGAGGTCTCATTGCTGATAGACCCAGGAAGACTCAATACCGACAAACCCAGGAGGACTCAATACCGATAGACCTAGGAGGTCTCATTACCGATAGACCCAGGAGGACTCAATACCGATAAACCCAGGAGGACTCAATACCGATAGACCCAGGAGGACTCAATACTGATAGACCCAGGAGCACTCAATACGATAGACCCAGGAGGACTCAATACCGATAGACCCAGGAGGACTCAATACCGATAGACCCAGGAGGACTCAATACCGATAGACCCAGGAGGACTCAATACCGATAGACCCAGGAGGTCTCAATACTGATAGACCCAGGAGGATTCAATACCGATAGACCCAGGAGGACTCGATACCGATAGACCCAGGAGGACTCGATACCGATAGACCCAGGAGGACTCAATACCGATAGACCCAGGAGGACTCAATACCGATAGACCCAGGAGGTCTCAATAACGATAGACCCAGGAGGACTCAATACCGATAGACCCAGGAGGACTCAATACCGATAGACCCAGGAGGACTCAATACCGATAGACCCATGAGGACTCAATACCGATAGACCCAGGAGGTCTCAATACCGATAGACCCAGGAGGACTCAATACCTATAGACCCAGGAGGACTCAATACCGATACACCTAGGAGGACTCAATACCGATAGACCCAGGAGGTCTCAATACCGATAGACCCCAGGAGGACTCAATACCGTTAGACCCAGGAGGACTCAATACCGATAGACCCAGGAGGACTCAATACCGATAGACCCAGGAGGTCTCAATACCGATAGACCTAGGAGGACTCAATACTGTTAGACCCAGGAGGTCTCAATACTGATAGTCCCAGGAGGACTCAATACTGATAGACCCAGGAGATCTCAATACCGATAGACCCAGGAGGACTCAATAGCTATAGACCCAGGAGGACTCAATACCTATAGACCCAGGAGGACTCAATACCGATAGACCTAGGAGGACTCAATACCGATAGACCCAGGAGGTCTCAATACCGATAGACCTAGGAGGACTCAATACCGTTAGACCCAGGAGGACTCAATACCGATAGACCCAGGAGGACTCAATACCGATAGACCCAGGAGGTCTCAATACCGATAGACCTAGGAGGACTCAATACTGTTAGACCCAGGAGGTCTCAATACTGATAGTCCCAGGAGGACTCAATACTGATAGACCCAGGAGATCTCAATACCGATAGACCCAGGAGGACTCAATAGCTATAGACCCAGGAGGACTCAATACTGATAGACCCAGGAGGACACAATACTGATAGACCTAGGAGGGACTCAATACTGATAGACCCAGGAGGACTCAATACCGATAGACCTAGGAGGACTCAATACTGATAGACCCAGGAGGACTCAATACCTATAGAGACCCAGGAGGACTTAATACTGATAGACCCAGGAGGTCTCAATACCGATAGACCCAGGAGGACTCAATACTGATATAGACTCAGGAGGGTCTCAATACCGATAGACCCAGGAGGTCTCAATACTGATAGACCCAGGAGGTCTCAATACCGATAGACCTAGGAGGACTCAATACTGATAGACCCAGGAGGTCTCAATACTGATAGACCCAGGAGGTCTCAATACCGATAGACCTAGGAGGACTCACAACTGATAGACCCAGGAGGTCTCAATACCGATAGACCCAGGAGGACTCATTACTGATAGACCCGGAGGACTCATTACTGATAGACCCAGGAGGACTCAATACTGATAGATCCAGGAGGACTCAATACTGACAGACCCAGGAGGTCTCAATACCTATAGACCTAGGAGGACTCAATACCTATAGACCCAGGAGGACTCAATACTGATAGACCTAGGAGGACTCAATACTGATAGACCCAGGAGGACTCAATACTGATAGACCTAGGAGGACTCAATACCGATAGACCCAGGAGGTCTCAATACCGATAGACCTAGGAGGACTCAATACTGATAGACCCAGGAGGACTCAATACCTATAGACCCAGGAGGACTCAATACTGATAGACCCAGGAGGTCTCAATACCGATAGACCCAGGAGGACTCAATACTGATAGACCCAGGAGGACTCAATACTGATAGACCCAGGAGGACTCAATACTGATAGACCTAGGAGGACTCAATACCGATAGACAAAGGAGGTCTCAATACCGATAGACCTAGGAGGACTCAATACTGATAGACCCAGGAGGACTCAATACCTATAGACCCAGGAGGACTCAATACTGATAGACCCAGGAGGTCTCAATACCGATAGACCCAGGAGGACTCAATACTGATAGACCCAGGAGGACTCAATACCGATAGACCTAGGAGGACTCAATACCTATAGACCTAGGAGGACTCAATACTGTTAGACCCAGGAGGTCTCAATACTGATAGTCCCAGGAGGACTCAATACTGATAGACCCAGGAGATCTCAATACCGATAGACCCAGGAGGACTCAATAGCTATAGACCCAGGAGGACTCAATACCGATAGACCTAGGAGGACTCAATACCTATAGACCCAGGAGGACACAATACTGATAGACCTAGGAGGACTCAATACTGATAGACCCAGGAGGACTCAATACCGATAGACCTAGGAGGACTCAATACTGATAGACCCAGGAGGACTCAATACCTATAGACCCAGGAGGACTTAATACTGATAGACCCAGGAGGTCTCAATACCGATAGACCCAGGAGGACTCAATACTGATAGACTCAGGAGGTCTCAATACCGATAGACCCAGGAGGTCTCAATACTGATAGACCCAGGAGGTCTCAATACCGATAGACCTAGGAGGACTCAATACCGATAGACCCAGGAGGTCTCAATACTGATAGACCCAGGAGGTCTCAATACCGATAGACCTAGGAGGAGGACTCAATACTGATAGACCCAGGAGGTCTCAATACCGATAGACCCAGGAGGACTCATTACTGATAGACCCGGAGGACTCATTACTGATAGACCCAGGAGGACTCAATACTGATAGATCCAGGAGGACTCAATACTGACAGACCCAGGAGGTCTCAATACCTATAGACCTAGGAGGACTCAATACCTATAGACCCAGGAGGACTCAATACTGATAGACCTAGGAGGACTCAATACTGATAGACCCAGGAGGACTCAATACTGATAGACCTAGGAGGACTCAATACCGATAGACCCAGGAGGTCTCAATACCGATAGACCTAGGAGGACTCAATACTGATAGACCCAGGAGGACTCAATACCTATAGACCCAGGAGGACTCAATACTGATAGACCCAGGAGGTCTCAATACCGATAGACCCAGGAGGACTCAATACTGATAGACCCAGGAGGACTCAATACCGATAGACCCAGGAGGACTCAATACTGATAGACCCAGGAGGTCTCAATACTGATAGACCGAGGAGGTCTCAATACCGATAGACCTAGGAGGACTCAATACTGATAGACCCAGGAAGACTCAATACTGATAGATCCAGGAGGACTCTATACTGACAGACCCAGGAGGTCTCAATACCTATAGACCTAGGAGGACTCAATACTAGAGATGAGCGAATTGTTCAAAAATTCGATTCGACTGATTCGGCGAATTCGTGAAAAAATTTCGATTCGAGTTGAATATATTCACCGCGAATTTAACTTATAAAAGGGTTTCTAGGCTTCAGAGAGCCTTTATATTAGTGCAGAACACTGTACCTTTAATTTAAATGCCCTTGGAGTCTGCTGGGGAAGAGAAATAATACTGACAGTCAGTATGACATGCAGATGAGTGCCGTCGATCTTAGAATCACTGCACACTTTGTGATGGATTTGGTAAAATGCCTATTTCGTTTCCTATTGAATATATATATATATATATACGCTATTTCTATAAGTTTTATAAATATTTACTTTTATACTTTAATACATATGTTGTGTGAATATTTTCTGCCTGCTAGGCTTTGTGGTACTTTAAGAAATCCTTGCTTAAGAAATATTTGCTCACAGGAAACAGACCCCCCTCCCATCGTGTGATTTGGAAGACAAAAGAATGTTTTTCTCTTTTTTAAGATAAGACTGAAGAAGATCACACCTATACCATGATGGAGATTGTTTTCGTGTAAAGTGACCAATCAAAGACTAATATAATGCTTATGCTGTTATCACGTGATGTTCGCATCATTTTTCATATATAAACTCACGGTTTCATTTCAATAAATTAGAGAGAAGTTTTCACAGACCAAACGTGTCAGTGTGAGTTTCTTTATGTGCGCACATTCCAAAAGCTGGCCAGCGTCATAAATTTTGGACAGGAACAGATAAGCACTGGATGATTAAGTCCAAGACTAAAACAACTTCACTCTCATTTGGGCAGTCACGGGGCCAAAACCAGAGTGTGGAGCCACAGTGTGGCGGTGGAGGCAGCAGCAATGGGGGGCCATACAGCACCCTATGACAAAAATGGAACCCGCCAGCAGTGTGAGGAGACCTGAAAGTGGCACATGGCAGAGTGTGGCGATGGAGACAGCAGCAATGGGAGGCCGTACAGGGACCCATGACACACTCTGGACCTGGCAGCAGCATGAGGAGGCGGTACAGGGGCCCATGACAGATTACGGGCCTGGCAGCAGCATGAGGAGTCGGTACGGGGGCCCATGGCAGATTACGGGCCTGGCAGCAGCAATGGGAGGCCGTACAGGGACCCATGACACACTCTGGACCTGGCAGCAGCATGAGGAGGCGGTACAGGCGGTACAGGGCCCATGGCAGATTACGGGCCTGGGCAGCAGCATGAGGAGGCGCGGTACAGGGGCCCATGACAGATTACGGGCCTGGCAGCAGCATGAGGAGGCGGTACAGGGGCAGGGGCCCATGACAGATTACGGGCCTGGCAGCAGCATGAGGAGAGTCGGTACGGGGGCCCATGACAGATTACGGACCTGGCAGCAGCATGATGGGAGTCGGTACGGGGGCCCATGACACACTCTGGACCTGGCAGCAGCAGCATGAGGAGGCGGTACAGGGGCGCATGACAGATTACGAGCCTGGCAGCAGCAACTTGGACAGGAGGACGTTCAGCTTCTGCACCGTCGGGTGCGTGCTCCCAAACTGTTGTCTCTTGGAAACGGATTCCAAGAAAGACTGCTGACGGAATCCGTGAAGAGGAGTAGCAGGAGAAGGAGCATCTGAACGAGCGGAATATGCCAACAAGCGACAACAGGGGCCCATGACAGATTACGGGCCTGGCAGCAGCATGAGGAGTCGGTACGGGGGCCCATGGCAGATTACGGGCCTGGCAGCAGCAATGGGAGGCCCGTAATCTGCCAGCACCCTATGACAAAAAATGGAACCCACCAGCAGTGTGAGGAGACCTGAAAGTGGCACATGGCAGAGTGTGGCGATGGAGACAGCAGCAATGGGAGGCCGTACAGGGACCCATGAGAGACTCTGGACCTGGCAGCAGCATGAGGAGGCGGTACAGGGGCCCATGGCAGATTAGGGGCCTGGCAGCAGCAATGGGAGGCCCGTAATCTGCCAGCACCCTATGACAAAAAATGGAACACAACAGCAGTGTGAGGAGACCTGAAAGTGGCACATGGCAGATGAGACACTGTGGAGACACTGTGGACCTGGCAGCAGCATGAGGAGGCGGTACAGGGGCCCATGGCAGATTAGGGGCCTGGCAGCAGCTATGGGAGGCCCGTAATCTGCCAGCACCCTATGACAAAAAATGGAACACACACCAGCAGTGTGAGGAGACCTGAAAGTGGCACATGTTTGGGGCATGATTCATGGCGATTTAGTCAGTTGTGTCAGGAACTGGTGGTTTGAAATCCAGACTAATCCACGCCTGATTCATTTTCACAAACGTGAGTCTCTCCACACTTTGGGCGGACAGTCGTGTCCTCCGCGGAGTTACAATACCTCCTGCCGCACTAAACACGCGCTGATGCCACGCTACTGGGAGGGCATGACAGCCTTTCAAGGGCAAATTCAGCTAGTTGGGGCCAAAGGTCAAGTTTCGTTGCCCAGTAGTCAAGGGGATTGTCTACCTCGGTTGGCAGGGTGCTGTCCAATAGGCCCAAGCCTGTTGTTTGAGGTCCTGCTCCAGGTCCACCTGATGCTCTGCTGCTGCTGCGGCTGGTTAGTAGTTTCCTCACTGCGCTGGTGAAGAAAGCTACTCATCATCGACTGCAGACTGAGGCAGCCGCTGCTGGTGGAGCTGCTGCCACTGCTCCTACCACCCCACCCCTCCCCTGCTGCCATGGCAGCGGAGCGCGAGTGCGCACAGGGCCCACAGTGTCTGAGGATGGACACTGGATGGTCACCCAGTGTGAGGAGACCTGAAAGTGGCACATGGCATGAGACACTGTGGACCTAGCAGCAGCATGAGGAGGCGGTACAGGGGCCCATGGCAGATTAGGGGCCTGGCAGCAGCTATGGGAGGCCCGTAATCTGCCAGCACCCTATGACAAAAAATGGAACACACCAGCAGTGTGAGGAGACCTGAAAGTGGCACATGGCATGAGACACTGTGGAGGCCTGGGACAGCACTCTGCAGCAGCAGGAGGAGGCGGTACAGGGGCCCATGGCAGATTAGGGGCCTGGCAGCAGCTATGGGAGGCCCGTAATCTGCCAGCACCCTATGACAAAAAAATGGAACACACCGGCAGTGTGAGGAGACCTGAAAGTGGCACATGGCAGAGTGTGGCGATGGAGACAGCAGCAATGGGAGGCGTACAGGGACCCATGAGAGACTCTGGACCTGGCAGCAGCATGAGGAGGCGGTATAGGGGCCCATGGCAGATTAGGGGCCTGGCAGCAGCTATGGGAGGCCCGTAATCTGCCAGCACCCTATGACAAAAAATGGAACACACACACCAGCAGTGTGAGGAGACCTGAAAGTGGCACATGGCAGAGTGTGGGCGATGGAGACAGCAGCAATGGGAGGCCGTACAGGGACCCATGAGAGACTCTGGACCTGGCAGCAGCATGAGGAGGCAGTATAGGGGGCCATGGCAGATTAGGGGCCTGGCAGCAGCTATGGGAGGCCCGTAATCTGCCAGCACCCTATGACAAAAAATGGAACACACCAGCATTGTGAGGAGACCTGAAAGTGGCACATGGCAGAGTGTGTGTGGCGATGGAGACAGCAGCAATGGGAGGCCGTACAGGGACCCATGAGAGACTCTGGACCTGGCAGCAGCATGAGGAGGCGGTATAGGGGCCCATGGCAGATTAGGGGCCTGGCAGCAGCTATGGGAGGCCCGTAATCTGCCAGCACCCTATGACAAAAAATGGAACACACCAGCAGTGTGAGGAGACCTGAAAGTGGCACATGTTTTGGGCATGATTCATGGCGGATTTAGTCAGTTGTGTCAGGAACTGGTGGTTTGAAATCCAGACTAATCCACGCCTGATTCATTTTCACAAACGTGAGTCTCTCCACACTTTGGGTGGACAGTCGTGTCCTCCGCGGAGTTACAATACCTCCTGCCGCACTAAACACGCGCTCCGATGCCACGCTACTGGCCGGGCATGACAGCCTTTCAAGGGCAAATTCAGCTAGTTGGGGCCAAAGGTCAAGTTTCGTTGCCCAGTAGTCAAGGGGATTGTCTACCTCGGTTGGCAGGGTGCTGTCCAAGTAGGCCCAAGCCTGTTGTTTGAGGTCCTGCTCCAGGTCCACCTGATGCTGCTGCTGCTGCTGCGGCTGGTTAGTAGTTTCCTCACTGCGCTGGTGAAGAAAGCTACTCATCATCGACTGCAGACTGAGGCAGCCGCTGCTGGTGGAGTTGCCACTGCTCCTACCACCCCCACCCCTCCCTGCTGCCATGGCAGCGGAACGCGAGCGCACAGGGCCCACAGTGTCTGAGGATGGACGTTGGCGCAGAAAGGCAGAGACCAACTGACTACATAGGTGGTTTTTATAGTACGTTATTTTGGCCTCCCTCTCAGCAGGTGTGAAAAAGGCCACCATTTTTGAACGGTAGCGAGGGTCCAAACAAGGTGGACAGCCAAAAGTCATCCCTCTGTCTGATGGTTATTATTCGGCTGTCGCTACGCAAGCAACCGAGCATGCTATGGGCCATTTGTGCCAAGGAATGCGAGGGACTCCCTGCCTCCATCTCACAGCATACTGCCACGGTGCGTCTGGGTCCTCTGTCTCCTCCTCCTCCTCCTCTACCAGATGCTCCTGCTCCTCCACTCCTGTCCGCTGAGTGGAAAAACCACCCATTTCACTCAATAATTCCTGAGCACCAATGTCCTCCTCTACCTCCTCCTCTTCTTCCTGTCCTGCCCCCACAGGGGTCATGTGGCGTTGAGATCTGTGCGCCACGTCTACCGCACCCTGACCAGCCATTGTTAACAGCATTTGTTCCAGGACGTGCAACAGAGGAATGACGTCGTTCATCCCATAGTCCTGCCGACTCACGAATAGCGTGGCCTCCTCAAAGGGCCTGAGCAAGCGGCAGGTGTCACGCATGAGCTGCCAATGGCTGACATCTAAGTTACACAGGGGAGTACCTTTATCCGCTTGTAACATCAGGAAATCGGTGATGGCCTTTCGCTGTTCGTAAAGGCGGTCTAACATGTGTAGTGTTGAATTCCACCTTGTTGCAACGTCGCAGATCAGGCGATGCTGTGGAATTCCGTTCTTCCGCTGCAGCTCAAGGAGGGTGTGCTTTGCGGCCTTGTAGGAATGGCTGAAATGCATGCAAAGTTTACGTGACATTTTAAGGATGTCTTGCAGTGGGATGGTGGATTTTAGGAACCGCTTGACAACCAGATTGAACACGTGAGCCATGCATGGCGCATGGCACAACCTTCCTTGACGCAGAGCAGACACCATGTTCTTTCCGTTGTCGGTCAACATGGTTCCGATTTTCAGTTTGCGCGGAGACAGCCATCTGTCGATTTCTCTGTTCATTACACTCAGAAGTTCCTCCCCTGTGTGACTACGTTCGCCAAGGCATACCAGGTGCAGCACAGCGTGACACCGTTGCGCCCTGCACATGTGATATGCCGGTCGGGTAATGGGACTTGGCACGGGGGTGGCGGCTGAGGACACGGCGGAAGAAGAGGTGGTAGAGGCGGACATCTTTTGTGGACCAAGGACGTGCAAACGTGGAGGCAAAAGCGGCGTGACCTGTCCAAGTTGTGGTGCGGCTGTGACGGCACCACGTTCACCCAGTGGGCCGTAAATGACATGTACTGTCCCTGACCGTAGTTACAGCTCCACACGTCGGCGCTGCCGTGCACTTTGGCAGAGACCGACATGCTCAAAGACTGGCCCACCATCTCTTCTACATGTGAATGCAGGGCTGGCACTGCCTTTTTGGGCGAAGAAATGCCGGCTTGGCACTCTCACCGCGGGCGCGGCACAAGCCATCATTTCTCGGAAAGGTGCTGAGTCCACCACTTGGAAAGGGAGGGACTGCAGCACCAGCAACTTGGACAGGAGGACGTTCAGCTTTTGCACCGTCGGGTGCGTGCTCGCAAACTGTTGTCTCTTGGAAACGGATTCCAAGAAAGACTGCTGACGGAATCCGTGAAGAGGTGTAGCAGGAGAAGGAGCATCTGAATGAGCGGAAGATGCCAACGAGCGACAACTCCCCTCAGCAGAGGTGTTGGAGCCTTGACTGGCTGATAGAGGGCGATTGACGTCGGGTGACGGAGCAAGTAACGGAGCGGGTGATGGAGCGGGGGGGCTGGGGCAGGCAGAACCGCCGTATCTTTATCACGGTTTTCCCAGGCCACCAAATGGCGACGCTGCATATGCTGACGCAACGCTGTAGTCCCAACATGGGCCCCCTGGCCACGCTTGACTTTCTGGCCACATAGTCGACATACGGCTACGTTTACTTCCTCGGGCGGCTTGACAAAAAATTGCCACACCACCGAGTAGGAAACTTTGCCCCCGCTACTCCTCACTGGCTGACTGCTACTTCCTCCGTGCACACCGGCACCACTACTGGCCGTGGTGGTAGGCTGCAGTGGAGCTGGTGCTGTACTCCGTGGCCGTTTGGCTCCACTGACACTGCTGCGACCCTGCTGCCTCCTGGGCAACCCACCGACTGTTTTGCTCGCTGCCAAGCTGGCACCCTCTTCTCCTGATGATGCGGAAGAAAATGCCTGATGACGACGAGGCTGCCAAGTGCGATCAACCTCCTCATCATCAAGTAGGGTCTCTGCCTCACTACTAGCCCCCTCGGCTGAGTCTGGGTCAGGAGACAGACCTGTCTCTAGACCGGCTACCGAGCCACTCTCCTCGCCAGTACTTGTTCGCCTGGCTGCTGAAAAGGCGGATGTCTCCCCCCCGTTCCTGACCGCCCTCTGTTAGCTCTTCCTCACTGTACAGTGGGGCTGAGCCCACAGCATGCAATACTTCGCTTGGTGAGGGAAACACCAAAGGACAGGGGCAGGTAGAGGACACGTGATTTCAGTGGGCTTGCTCCCGGGCTATGCCAACTAACGGTTGTGTCTGACGTACACACCGACCGTTGGCTGTAGGTGTCAGAGGTGACCTGGGAAGAGGAAGACGACCGAGCCAACTAATCGATGACGGCAGGGTTGTCGGTGGAGGACACGACCGCTGGATGACACCGGGAGCACTGGCCTCTGGCTGCGACTAGTGCTGCCTCGACCCCCCTTCCTCTGCTGCCACGTCTGCTCGCTCCTGAAACATTGCCTCCTCTGCCACTCCTCTGCATGTTGTCTGACATACTCTTTAATTCAACGATTCTGTGTCCCTGAGTAACGATTCTGTGTCCCTGAGTAACAATTCTGTGTCCCTCAGTAACAATTCTGTGTCCCTGAGTAACAATTCTGTGTCCCTGAGTAACAATTCTGTGTCCCTCAGTAACAATTCTGTGTCTGTCCCTGAGTAACGTTTCTGTGGCCCTAAGTAACGGTTCTGTGGCCCTCAGTAACAAATCTGTGTCCCTCAGTAACAATTCTGTGTCTGTCCCTAAGTAACGATTTCTGTGGCCCTAAGTAACGTTTCTGTAGACCTAAGTAACGTTTCTGTGGCCCTAAGTAACGTTTCTGTGGCCCTAAGTAACGTTTCTGTGGCCCTAAGTAACGGTTCTGTGTCCCTCAGTAACAATTCTGTGTCCCTCAGTAACAATTCTGTGTCCCTGAGTAACAATTCTGTGTCCCTCAGTAACAATTCTGTGTCCCTCAGTAACAATGCTGTGTCTGTCCCTGAGTAACAATTCTGTGTCCCTAAGTAACGTTTCTGTGGCCCTAAGTAACGGTTCTGTGGCCCTCAGTAACAAATCTGTGTCCCTCAGTAACAATTCTGTGTCTGTCCCTAAGTAACAATTTTGTGGCCCTAAGTAACGTTTCTGTGGCCCTAAGTAACGTTTCTGTGGCCCTAAGTAACGATTCTGTGGCCCTAAGTAACGTTTCTGTAGCCCTAAGTAACGTTTCTGTGGCCCTAAGTAACGTTTCTGTGGCCCTAAGTAACGTTTCTGTGGCCCTAAGTAACAGTTCTGTGGCCCTCAGTAACAATTCTGTGTCCCTCAGTAACAATTCTGTGTCTGTCCCTGAGTAACAATTCTGTGTCCCTAAGTAACGTTTCTGTGGCCCTAAGTAACGGTTCTGTGGCCCTCAGTAACAAATCTGTGTCCCTCAGTAACAATTCTGTGTCTGTCCCTAAGTAACGTTTCTGTGGCCCTAAGTAACGTTTCTGTGGCCCTAAGTAACGTTTCTGTGTCCCTAAGTAACGTTTCTGTGGCCCTAAGTAACGTTTCTGTGGCCCTAAGTAACGTTTCTGTGTCCCTAAGTAACGTTTCTGTGGCCCTAAGTAACGTTTCTGTGTCCCTAACTAACGTTTCTGTGTCCCTAAGTAACGTTTCTGTGGCCCTAAGTAACGTTTCTGTGTCCCTAAGTAACGTTTCTGTGTCCCTAAGTAACGTTTCTGTGGCCCTAACTCTCTCCCTGAATACAGCCAGGTCTGCCTCTGTTGAATGACTGGAGGCAAATGGAGAATTCTAAAATGGCCGCCAGTTATAGCTCGACCATTACACAGTGCTGGCTGGCTGGCTGCTGATTGGCTAATGCGATCACATGTCATGAATGAAAGCATTATGGGTCAGCGCGCCTTGTCTGCGCACCTTCCCAGACATCCCCGCTCCGTCGCCGCACATGTCGCCGCCATTTTAGGAAAAATTTCGATTCGCGCATCCGAAATTTTCCTAATATTCGAAACGAATTCCACTTCGCCTACTTCGATTCGCTCATCTCTACTAAATACCGATAGACCCAGCAGGTCTCAATACCGATAGACCCAGGAGGACTCCATACCGATAGACCCAGGAGGTCTCCCATACTGATAGACCCAGGAGGACTCAATACCAACAGACCCAGGAGGTCTCAGTACCGATAGACCCAGGAGGACTCAACACTGATAGACCCAGGAGGACTCAATACCGATAGACCTAGGAGGACTCAATACTGATAGACCCAGGAGGTCTCAATACCGATAGACCTAGGAGGACTCAATACTGATAGACCCAGGAGGTCTCAGTACCGATAGACCCAGGAGGACTCAACACTGATAGACCCAGGAGGACTCAATACCGATAGACCCAGGAGGACTCAATACCGATAGGCCCAGGAGGTCTCAGTACCGATAGACCCAGGAGGTCTCAATACCGATAGACCCAGGAGGACTCAATACCGATAGGCCCAGGAGGTCTCAGTACCGATAGACCCAGGAGGTCTCAGTACTGATAGACCCAGGAGGACTCAATACCGATAGACCCAGGAGGACTCAATACCGATAGGCCCAGGAGGTCTCAGTACCGATAGGCCCAGGAGGTCTCAGTACCGATAGACCCAGGAGGTCTCATCCTTTGCTCAGTACCCACCATCTCACATTTCCTAATACTTTGTACATGTTATTATCTCTTACAAGGTGTCAGGTGACTCCACACGCCAGTCCTGTTTTCATTAGTCCTGCCGGTTCTGTTTGATATCAGCCACAGGAGTGAGTGGTGAACCTCGGTCATGTGATATCTGCCCTCTCCTGTGCTAAACATAGATCTGCTGCAAATCTTGGAGCACGTGAAATGTCAGCTCTGCAGGAACATCACAATGTAGTTTGCAGAAGACACTTAACCCCGATGAACCCGGGGGCTGGCTGTGGGGGACTTTTCAAGGACTTTATATTACGTCTGCATGAATAAGCCCCCGACGTGCGATCGTCTTGCAGATACGTCTCCATTAGAAGGCTGTCAGGAAAGCTCACCTCCAGGTGTGGATTTCATTGTATAGTTACATTGTTTCAGCTTGGACCAATGCATGTACCATGCCTGTGGGATCCCTATTGACTCGTACAATCACCGTAGTTGTCCTCATCCAGGTTCTGTGCCAAACAGCTGCCCACAGGGGGTCACAGACACCATTCACAGCACACCTTGCATTGTTCTCATGATCGGATGAGGTGGAGAGGTGGGTTGGTGACATCATGATCTCCACCTTGACCAAACACAGAACGCCTTGCATTGTTCTCATTGAATACAAGGCATTCTCTGACTGGATGGGTAGAGAGGTGGGTTGGTGACATCGTGATCTCCACCTTGTGCAATCACAGAATGCCTTGCATTGTTCTCATTGAATACAAGCCATTCTCTGACTGGATGAGGTAGAGAGGTGGGTTGATGAAATCATGATCTCCACCTTGTGCAATCACAGAACGCCTTGCATTGTTCTCATTGAATACAAGGCATTCTCTGACTGGATGAGGTAGAGAGGTGGGTTGGTGACAGGATCTCCACCTTGTGCAAACACAGAACACCTGGCATTGTTCTTATTGAATACAAGGCATTCTCTGACTGGATGAGCTAGAGAGGTGGGTTGGTGACATCATGATCTCCACATTGTCCAAACACAGAACACCTGGCATTGTTCTCATTGAATACAAGGCATTCTATGACTGGATGAGGTAGAGAGGTGGGTTGATGACATCATGATCTCCACCTTGTGCAATCACAGAATGCCTTGCATTGTTCCCATTGAATACAAGCCATTCTCTGACTGGATGAGCTAGAGTGGTGGGTTGATGACATCATGATCTCCACTTTGTGCAATCACAGAACACCTTGCATTGTTCTCATTGAATACAAGGCATTCTCTGACTGGATGAGGTAGAGAGGTGGGTTGATGACATCATGATCTCCACCTTGTGCAATCACAGAATGCCTTGCATTGTTCCCATTGAATACAAGCCATTCTCTGACTGGATGAGCTAGAGTGGTGGGTTGATGACATCATGATCTCCACATTGTGCAATCACAGAACACCTTGCATTGTTCTCATTGAATACAAGGCATTCTCTGACTGGATGAGGTAGAGAGGTGGGTTGGTGACAGGATCTCCACCTTGTCCAAACACAGAACACCTTGCATTGTTCTCATTGAATACAAGGCATTCTCTGACTGGATGAGGTAGAGAGGTGGATTGATGACATCATGATCTCCACCTTGTGCAATCACAGAATGCCTTGCATTGTTCCCATTGAATACATGGCATTCAAAGCGCACAGAAAGTAGGTGATCTGGTTGTCAATGTCATAGTTCACATCAGCGCTTGCAGTTCCGGTGCGTTCCAGATGCAGAAAAAAAGGAGAACTGGCTGCATTTTTCCTGCACAGAACTGCACTGAAACGCAGTAAAACGCACCAAAAACGCACCAAAAACGCACCAAAAACGCACCAAAAACGCACACGTCCCTATTTAAATTGAATTAAAATATAGGAGAAAAAATTAACCAGAACGCATCAAAAACACGCAAGCAGAAGCCCATCCGGACTGCGTTTCTGGACTGCGACTGGTGTGAGCCGACCCTCAGGGTGTAGAATAGGCAGTGAGGAGGCGACATAATGTCTATCATTTGCCCTCTGAGGAACGAACTGAGCGGGGATTGCCCTTCAGAGGGCACATGGGTTAATGCGAGGCACTCGGATGCCGGGACTGAAGGGGCCCCCAGTGGGTTATATGCAGAGGACAGGTTCAGCCTTTGTCCCATTGGATGATCGGAGGTATTGTGTGAGGAGCTCCTGAAGGTCAGTAGATGTCCTTCACCGGGCCGTGAGCTATAAGTGGCCGCACACACAGAACACACATTATACATTGTGTCCCCGGGAGATTCTTTGTGTCCCCGGGGACAGCTGTATGGGATCATCTGTCTGCGCCGGGGTCGGGTTCCTCCAACAATATCCATTGTTCTCTCCAGTCTGTAAATGACTCCCGCCACTCCGAGCCATGCAGACCATTCCGAGCCATGCAGACCATTCATAGCCATGCAGACCATTCATAGCCATGCAGACCATTCATAGCCATGCAGACCATTCCCAGCCATGCGGACCATTCCGAGCCATGCAGACCATTCATAGCCATGCAGACCACTCCGAGCCATGCAGACCATTCCGAGCCATGCAGACCATTCATAGCCATGCAGACCATTCAGAGCCATGCAGACCATTCATAGCCATGCAGACCATTCAGAGCCATGCAGACCATTCAGAGCCATGCAGACCATTCAGAGCCATGCAGACCATTCATAGCCATGCAGACCATTCCGAGCCATGCGGACCATTCCCAGCCATGCAGACCATTCCGAGCCATGCAGACCATTCAGAGCCATGCAGACCATTCCGAGCCATGCAGACCATTCAGAGCCATGCAGACCATTCATAGCCATGCAGACCATTCCGAGCCATGCAGACCATTCAGAGCCATGCAGACCATTCCGAGCCATGCAGACCATTCCGAGCCATGCAGACCATTCATAGCCATGCAGACCATTCATAGCCATGCAGACCATTCCGAGCCATGCAGACCATTCAGAGCCATGCAGACCATTCATAGCCATGCAGACCATTCAGAGCCATGCAGACCATTCATAGCCATGCAGACCATTCCAAGGCATGCAGACCATTCATAGCCATGCAGACCATTCCGAGCCATGCAGACCATTCATAGCCATGCAGACCATTCAGAGCCATGCAGACCATTCAGAGCCATGCAGACCATTCATAGCCATGCAGACCATTCATAGCCATGCAGGCCATTCCGAGGCATGCAGACCATTCATAGCCATGCAGACCATTTATTTATAGCCATGCAGACCATTCCCAGCCATGCAGACCATTCATAGCCATGCAGACCATTCCGAGCCATGCAGACCATTCCCAGCCATGCAGACCATTCCCAGCCATGCAGACCATTCGGAGCCATGCAGACCATTCCCAGCCATGCAGACCATTCCGAGCCATGCAGACCATTGCGAGCCATGCAGACCATTCCGAGCCATGCAGACCATTCATAGCCATGCAGGCCATTCCGAACCATGCAGACCATTCCGAGCCATGCAGACCATTCATAGCCATGCAGACCATTCCGAGCCATGCAGACCATTCATAGCCATGCAGACCATTCCGAGCCATGCAGACCATTTATAGCCATGCAGACCATTCCGAGCCATGCAGACCATTCATAGCCATGCAGGCCATTCCGAGCCATGCAGACCATTCCGAGCCATGCAGACCATTCATAGCCATGCAGACCATTCCGAGCCATGCAGACCATTCCGAGCCATGCAGACCATTTATAGCCATGCAGACCATTCCGAGCCATGCAGACCATTCATAGCCATGCAGACCATTCCGAGCCATGCAGGCCATTCTGAGGAGAACATGATCCAACCTTTAATTAAGGCTTCAGGCAGCAATGTGTCACTTGTTGGAGCTGAGTTTATTGATGTGTCGCTTTAAAGGGCCACTCCGCCTAGAACTGGCATTTCAGTCCCCAGTAGGGACCAGAGCCGGATCAAGCTTATCTGATCTGGGGGTGCAGTAAAAATAAAAAGTCTGGGGGCACAATGTCAACACTGTGTGAGCCACGGACAGTCTGGCACATGTGACCTGGAAAACGCTATTAAACAGAACCTGTTCCCCCTTATATTAGATGTCCCTGTAGGATCCCCCTATACATCAAGTGTCCCCATCAGAGTGCCCCCTTACATCAAGTGTCCTCATCAGAATGCCCCCTTATATCAAGTGTCCCCATCAGAGTGCCCCCTTATATCAAGTGTCCCCATCAGAGTGCCCCCATCATCAGAGTGCCCCCTTATATCAAGTGTCCTCATCAGAATGCCCCCTTATATCAGGTGTCCCCATCAGAGTGCCCCCTTATATCAAGTGTCCCCATCAGAGTGCCCCCTTACATCAAGTGTCCTCATCAGAGTGCCCCCTTATATCAAGTGTCCCCATCAGAGTGCCCCCATCAGAGTGCCCCCTTATATCAAGTGTCCCCATCAGAATTCCCCCTTATATCAAGTGTCCCCATCAGAGTGCCCCCTTACATCAAGTGTCCTCATCAGAGTGCCCCCTTATATCAAGTGTCCCCATCAGAGTGCCCCCATCAGAGTGCCCCCTTATATCAAGTGTCCTCATCAGAATGCCCCCTTATATCAAGTGTCCCCATCAGAGTGCCCCCTTACATCAAGTGTCCTCATCAGAGTGCCCCCTTACATCAAGTGTCCCAGAGTGCCCCCTTATATCAACTGAACCCATCAGAGTGCCCCCTTATATCAAGTGCCCCCATGAGAGTGCCCCTTTACATCAGGGTCCTACCAGAGTGCCCCCTTGCATAAGATCAGTTATCTCCGTGAACGTTCCCCCTTACATCAGGGTCTCTAGTAGACTCCTCCTTACATCAGGTTCCTATCAGAGTGCCCCCTTACATCAGGTGTTCCCATCAGAGTGCCCCCTTACATCAGGTGTTCCCATCTGAGTGCCCCCTTACATCAAGTGTTTCCATCAGCGTGCCCCCTTACATCAGGGTCCCCAACAGAGTGCCTCCTTACATCAGGGTCCCTAATAGAGTCCCCCTTACATCAGGTTCCTATCAGAGTGCCCCCTTACATTAGGTGTTTCTATCAGCGTGCCGCCTTATATCAGGGCCCCAACAGAGTGCCTGTTTGCACCTGGCATCCCCATCAGAGTGCCCCCTTACATTAGGTGTTCCCATCAGAGTGCCCCCTTACATCAGGGTCCCCATCAGAGTGCCCCCTTACATCAAATTCCTATCAGAGTGCCCCCTTACATCAGAATCCCTATCCGAGTGCCCCCTCACATCAGGTTCCTATCAGAGTGCCCCCTTACATCAGAATCCCTGTCAGAGTGCCCCCTTACATCAGGATCCCTATCAGTGCCCCCTTACATCAGGTTCCTATCAGAGTGCCCCCTTACATCAGGATCCTATCAGAGTGCCCCCTTACATCAGGTTCCTATCAGAGTGCCCCCTTACATCAGGTTCCTATCAGAGTGCCCCCTTACATCAGGATCCCTATCAGAGTGCCCCCTTACATCAGGATCCCTATCAGTGCCCCCTTACATCAGGATCCCTATCAGTGCCCCCTTACATCAGATCCCTATCAGTGCCCCCTTACATCAGGATCCCTATCAGTGCCCCCTTACATCAGGTTTCTGCATCAGACTGGCTCATGGATCAGTGGATGCGCTCTCAGAGACCTGGAGGAGGGGAGGCATCTAAAATCTAGGGGGGGGGCACAGCCCACTGCAGCACCCCCCACCCCTCCCCAATAGGGGATCATGGAGCCCCTGTGTCCTCGCCCACACTCAAACTACACCCAAAAAAGCCTATGAAAGGTACCAGGGACATCTCATGGGGCCCCCTACTGACCCCGGGCCCTCGGGCGGTGCCCGAGTTCCCCAATGGTCAGTCCGCCCCTGACAGCGATCATATCGGGGTGATGCTGACGTGGGCGGAGCCGCACCGATTTTTAAAGCAAAGAATGGACTACATTTGGTGCGATTTGCATTGATCAGCGGCAGTTGCACCACAAATCGGCATGTCATCCGACTTTGAAATTGTGCCACTTCACTGCCTGTCACATGACTTCAAAGGCCTAAACAGGCCATAGATGGTTCGTTTATTGGCCGATTTTTCGTCCGAAAGAATAATCGGTCGATTTTCGCTCTGTTAGTGGGGTGATGGCATCGGCCGATTTTCCTGGTTCCTCCCCATTTCGTTTATCGGTCATGCTGGAAAATTTGTGAAAAACGGCCGATTTTAGCAATCATTGGTGGCAACAGGACGACGACCGATGTTTTGTTTTTTGGACGAAAAATCGGCCCATAAGCGAACCGTCTATGGCCTGCATTAGTGCCCGGTCACACCGTGCGATTTCAGGTGCGGTTTGCATATTGATATTGCACCTGAAATTGCATCTAATGAATGTGAATGTCAGCGTCTTAACACGAGCGATTTGCTGCAACGCCATTTCTAAAGTCGTTCTTGCGTGACTTTTTCTGCATTTTTGTTGCAATTTCACATAGAATAGAATACAATGGAAATCGTACTGCGAATTGCAAGAAATCGTTGAAAATCTTCACAAGTCGCAATAAAGTCTTCAGAAATTGCACCTGAAATCGCTGTGAAATTTCACACAAATCATGCGATTTTA
This sequence comes from Staurois parvus, assembly GCA_951230385.1. NCBI lineage: Eukaryota > Metazoa > Chordata > Amphibia > Anura > Ranidae > Staurois > Staurois parvus. The sequence continues at coordinate 52,396 of CATNWA010017176.1, read as the reverse complement.
AATCGCAGCGGTGTGACCGCCGACTAATGCAGGCCATACACGGTTCGAATTGCAAACGATTTTCGTACGAAAATTGGACCTATGTATGTTGATGCACATTTTCCTGCATGCTGGGCTGCTTTGTTGTTGTTTTTTTGGCCAATGGAATGCTGAGTAAGCCCGAGTTCACATACATGCAGTGCGGCACATCACATGTGATTCACACAGGAACCGTGCCGCATCCCCTGCAGATCACGCGATTCGCACAGGAACCGCACCGCATTCCCTGCAGATCACATGTGATTCTCACAGGAACCGCACCGCATTCCCTGCAGATCACATGTGATTCTCACAGAAACCGCGCCGCATTCCCTGCAGATCACATGTGATTCTCACAGGAACCGCGCTGCATTCCCTGCAGATCACGTGATTCTCACAGGAACCGCGCCGCATTCCCTGCAGATCACGTGATTCTCACAGGAACCGCACCGCATTCCCTGCAGATCACATGTAATTCTCACAGGAACCGCGCCGCATTCCCCGCAGATCACATGTGATTCTCACAGGAACCGCGCCGCATTCCCTGCAGCTCACGTGATTCTCACAGGAACTGCACCGCATTCCCTGCAGATCACATGTGATTCTCACAGGAACCGCGCCGCATTCCCCGCAGATCACATGTGATTCTCATAGGAACCGCGCCGCATTCCCTGCAGATCACGTGATTCGCACAGGAACCGCCCCGCATTCCCTGCAGATCACATGTGATTCTCACAGGAACCGCGCCGCATTCCCTGCAGATCACATGTGATTCGCACTGGAACCGCACCGCATTCCCTGCAGATCATGTGATTCTCACAGGAACCGCGCCGCATTCCCTGCACATCACATGCGATTTGTGTGCGGTGCGATTGGAGACGTACATTTTGTGTGGCTCTAATCACACCAAACACGTGCAGAACCCTTTTTTTGGTCCGGATCACATGAGTATTCACACCCATGCGATCCGATTCTGCACATCGCACCGCATTTTGCGCACCGCTTTTGGGGCGTTGTAAACTTAACATACACACCTGTTTGCATGAACGGGGTGCAATTCTGATGCGGTGCAGAATTCGCACAGAAGACGCTGCAAATTCCGCACCCCATCAGTGTGAAAACCCGGGCTCAAGTTAGGATTGCTATGGGGGGGGCTTGTTACCATGTCCAGGAAACGCATCAAAATGCACATCGCCAGTTTTCATGCACTGCCATTGCCATCACTAGAATGCACATTGGCGCACAGGATGTGCGTTTTTTTGGCCAGCGTGTCTGGACCGGCACCATTAAATTAAAGGCAAAGCTGTGCACATGCAGTGACGCATGTTCCAATGCATGATGGTGCACATGGGACCCAAAGCTTTAACCACACAAATTGCTGCTAAAGAGGCGATCGATGCGTCTCCAGCTCTGAATATCACTGCGTTTCGGACAGGTTTGTGTCGCGATTCCCCGTGTTATATACATTTTCGGGAAGAGCGGAGTTTCCCATTGGGCGTGTCCATGAACTTTAGTAATTAATTATGATCTGCCTCAGGTTCCCTCGCAGGAGGAATTCTTCACGGAGATCGAACGTTCGCAGCTACGTGGCCATATATGGCGCACGGCTCGGAGCGAATACACAGTGATGCAATGGCAGCGTTAACCCTCCTGTGCCAGGCAGAGGGCCGGAGGTAACAGACGCGTCCAGCAATCTCCGCGCTGGAAATATGAGATATGGGACTGGCCGGGTCCTGGCTTGTCACTTGTGATCATGTGTTGCTCCAGAAATACTCGGAAACTTCCAGAGAGCAGAGCCTGGCAGTCACACGGACAACCTGCAGCCGAGGGAAGTGCTGGGGTGCGCTGGAAGGGGAGCCGGTGACCCCCCACATATGACATCTGAGAGGCCCCTACACCTACAGAAAAAGGTAACCCTACAAATGCCATCTGAGACACCCCTACACCTACAGTATGAGGTGACCCCCCACATGTGACATCTGAGACACCCCTACACCTACAGTATGAGGTGACCCCCCACATATGACATCTGAGACACCCCTATGCCTACAGTATGAGGTGACCCCCCACATATGACATCTGAGACACCCCTACACCTACAGTATGAGGTGACCCCACAAATACCATCTGAGACACCCCTACACCTATAGTATGAGGTGACCCCCCACATATGACATCTGAGACACCCCTACACCTACAGAAAAAGGTAACCCTACAAATGCCATCTGAGACACCACTACACCTACAGTATGAGGTGACCCCCCACATATGACATCTGAGACACCCCTACACCTACAGTACGAGGTGACCCCACAAATACCATCTGAGACACCCTTACACCTACAGTATGAGGTGACCCCACAAATACCATCTGAGACACCCCTACACCTACAGTATGAGGTGACCCCACAAATACCATCTGAGACACCCCTACACCTACAGTATGAGGTGACCCCACAAATACCATCTGAGACACCCCTACACCTACAGTACGAGGTGACCCCCCACATATGACATCTGAGACACCCCTACACCTACAGTATGAGGTGACCCCACAAATACCATCTGAGATGTCCCCACGGCTAAAGAACGAGGTGACCCCACAAATACCATCTGAGACACACCTACAGTATGAGGTGACCCCACAAATACCATCTGAGACACCCCTACAACTACAGTATGAGGTGACCCCACAAATACCATCTGAGACATCCCTACACCTACAGTATGAGGTGACCCCACAAATAGCATCTGAGACACCCCTACACCTACAGTATGAGGTGACCCCACAAATACCATCTGAGACACCCCTACACCTACAATATGAGGTGACCCCACAAATACCATCTGAGACACCCCTACACCTACAGTATGAGGTGACCCCACAAATACCATCTGCAACACCCCTACACCTACAGTATGAGGTGACCCCACAAATACTATCTGAGACATCCCTACACCTACAGTATGAGGTGACCCCACAAATACCATCTGCAACATCCCTACACCTACAGTATGAGGTGACCCCACAAATACTATCTGAGACACCCCTACACCTACAGTATGAGGTGACCCCACAAATACCATCTGCAACATCCCTACACCTACAGTATGAGGTGACCCCACAAATACCATCTGCAACACCCCTACACCTACAGTATGAGGTGACCCCACAAATACCATCTGCAACATCCCTACACCTACAGTATGAGGTGACCCCACAAATACCATCTGCAACACCCCTACACCTACAGTATGAGGTGATCACATAAATTACATCTATGACGTTCCTACAACTACAGATCGGGGTTACCCCACAAAGAGCACCTACAACACCCCTACACCTACAGATCAAGGTGACCCTACAACTAGCATCTGCAACCTCCCTACACCTGCAGTATGAGGTAACCCCATAAATAACATCTATAATGTTTCTACACCTACAGAACCAGGTGACCCCACAAAGAGGTGACCCAATAAAGTGTATTTGCAACTTCCCTACACCTACTGAATGAGGTGACCCCACAAATAACATTAGTGTGAGGTGACCCCATAAATAACATCTATGACATCCCTACACCTAAAGAACAAGGTGACCCTACAAATAGCATCTGTGACCTCCCTACACATGCAGTATGAGGTGACCCCATAAATAACATCTATGACGTTACTATACCTACAGAATGAGATGATTCCCACAAAGAGCATTTACAATGTTCCTACACCCCAAAATAATGAGGTGACCCTTCAAATTGCATCTGTGATGTCCTTACACCCACAGAATGAGGTGACCCCCATAAATAACATCTATGACACCCTTACATCTAATGAATAAGGCAAACCCACAAATAGCACCTATGACATCCCTACACCTACAGAATGAGGTCACCCCACAAAGAGAACCTACAACATCCCTACACCTACAGAATGAGGTCACCCCACAAATAACATCTACGAGATCCCTATACCTACAGAGCAAGGTCACCCCACAAAGAGAACCTACAAAATCCCTACACCATCAGAACAGGGTCACCCCTCAGATAACACCTGCAACATCCCCACACCTACAGAACAAGGTCACCCCTCAAAGAGAATCTACAACATCCCCACACCTACAGAACAAGGTCACCCCTCAAAGAGAATCTACAACATCCCCACACCTACAGAACAAGGTCCCCCCACAAATAACATCTATGAGATCCCTATACCTACAGAACAAGGTCACCGTACAAATAGCATCTACGACATTCCAATGCCTACATAATGAGGTGACCCTAAAATAGAATCTAGAATGTCTCTGCACCTTCAGAACAGGGTCACCCCACAAATAACATCTACAACATCTCTACACCTACAGAATGAGGTGACCCCCATAAATAACATCTATGACACCCTTACATCTAATGAATAAGGCAAACCCACAAATAGCACCTATGACATCCCTACACCTACAGAATGAGGTCACCCCACAAATAACATCTATGAGATCCCTATACCTACAGAACAGGGTCACCCCTCAGATAGCATCTGCAACATTCCCACACCTACAGAACAAGGTCACCGTACAAATAGCATCTACGACATTCCAATGCCTACATAATGAGGTGACCCTAAAATAGAATCTAGAATGTCTCTACACCTTCAGAACAGGGTCACCCCACAAATAACATCTACGACATCTCTACACCTACAGAACGAGGTCCCCCCACAAATAATATTTATGACATCCCTATACCAGCAGAACAAGGTCACCCTACAAACAGCATCTACGACATCCCTATGCCTACACACTGAGGTGACCCCAAAAATAGAATCTAGAATGTCTCTACAGCTACAGAACAGGGTCACCCCACAAATAACATCTACAACATCTCTACACCTACAGAATGAGGTCCCCCCCACTTGCCTACACCTACAGAATGAGGTCCCCCCACTTGCCTTCACCTACAGAATGAGGTCACCCCACTTGCCTACACCTACAGAATGAGGTCCCCCCCCTTTTGCCTACACCTACAGAATGAGGTCCCCCCCCTTTTGCCTACACCTACAGAATGAGGTCCCCCCCTTTTGCCTACACCTACAGAATGAGGTCCCCCCCTTTTGCCTACACCTACAGAATGAGGTCCCCCACTTGCCTACACCTACAGAATGGGGTCCCCCCTTTTGCCTACACCTACAGAATGAGGTTCCCCCACTTGCCTACACCTACAGAATGAGGTCACCCCACTTGCCTACACCTACAGAATGAGGTCCCCCCCTTTTGCCCACACCTACAGAATGAGGTCCCCCCCCCTCTTGCCTACACCTACAGATTGAGGTCCCCCCCACTTGCCTACACCTACAGATTGAGGTCCCCCCTCTTGCCTACACCTACAGATTGAGGTCCCCCCTCTTGCCTACACCTACAGAATGAGGTCACCCCACTTGCCTACACCTACAGAATGAGGTCACCCCACTTGCCTACACCTACAGAATGAGGTGAACTCAAAATAGCATCTAGGGCTAGGCCATCCCTACACCTACATAAGGTCTTCCCATGAACGGCATCTATGCTGTCCCTTCATCTACAGAACGAGGTGACCCCACAAACAGCATCTTCAATGGCCCTACACCTACAGAACGAGGTGACCCTACAAATAGTATCTATGACATCCCTACACCTACAGAACAGGGTCACCCCTCAAATAGCATCTGCAGTGTCCCTACACCTACAGAATGAGGTGACCCCACAAAACATCTGTAGTGTCCCTACACCTACAGAACGAGGTGACCCCACAAATAACATCTACGACATCTCTACACCTACATAAGGTCTTCCCATGGACGGCATCTATGCTGTCCCTTCATCTACAGAACGAGGTGAACCCACAAACATCATCTGTGACATTCCTACACCAACAGTATGTGGTGACCCCATGAATGACACCTGGAGAACGAGGTCACCGCACAAAGCGCACCAACTATGTTCCTACACCTATGACATCCCTACACCTACAAAACAATTAATGCCACAAAGAGTATGTGCAACACCCCAACACCTTCTGAACGAGCTCATCCCACAAATAACACCCTCAATGCTCCTAATGAGCTGTGATTTTTTCAGGAAGCTATGTCCCTGCTGGCCCCTCCCTCCAGCCATGATCTGCTTGCATTGCATAGAGAAGCACAGAGACCCAGTGATGACATCATCAGCATGTTGATCGGGTAAGGGGAGGCGCAGGGAAAGCAAAATATAAACAGCAAACACGTTCTAGTTTGGCATATGGAAGTTGGGTGGAGGAGGTCAGAGGTCAGAGGTCAGAGGACCAAAGAGGGCAGTAAACAGTGGCGTTCTCCTTTTATTTGTGTGAGTAGAGTGCTGCCCCCTCTGGCCATTCATGGAGGTGCAGTCTTGGTCAGAGTTCATTGCCGGTGTGTTTGCGCGCACCGTGTCATCGCCTAATAATCCCTTCTGTGTGATTGACCGCGACGTGCGCACAGACAGATGGTTGGTGTTTACTTGGACGGCTCCACGTGTGGTGACACCGCTGTATAAAATTATCTTTCCTGTGTCAGGTGTCGGCGTAGAAACAGCTTGGGTGACGTCTGCGGTCCCTCTGCCGCAATGCAGCGATTCTGGCTGTATGCGGACTCAGGTTTAAAACTTTCCTGTTCGTGGAGCTCGTGGAGAGATCAGTTAACCCCGTATAGGATGCACGCCGACGATCCCCGCAGGATGGATCTGATCTGCGGATTAGGGACTCCGACCCATTATGCTCCCCAATCTGCAGATCCGATCCATCCAGCGGGGATCATCGGCTTGCTTTACAACCAGGGGAGGACTGACCATTTGGAAATTCGGGCACTGCCCGAGGGCCCGGGGTCAGTAGGGGGCCCCATGAGATGCCCCTGGTACCTTTTTCATTGGCTTTTTTGAGTTTGGGCAAGGACACAGGGGCCCCATGATCCCCTATTGCCCGGGGGCCCCATGAGTTGTCAGTCCGCCCCTGGATACAACTTACCTTTTCGTGGAGAGATCAGTTAACCCCGTATAGGTTGCAAACCGACGATCCCTGCAGGATGGATCGGATCTGCGGATTAGAGAGGCTAATGGATCGGACTCCGATCCATTATGCTCAATCCGCAGATCCGATCCATCCTGCAGGGATCGTCGGTTTGCTTTAAAACTTACCTTTTCGTGGAGCGGGTCCGGTGTCACCCCGCGTGATAGGTGTCACCCAGTGTGGTGCACACCCCCCCCCACGCACCAGCCTAGGGACGCCCCTGATGCAGAGTGCAGGGATTGGTTGGTGGAGCTCTCCTCGGCGATCGGGCCAATCCAGCTGATCGCACTCTGATGCTCGATGTACATCGAATGTCCAAATAATAATAATCGGGCTTTTTCCCCAGAGAATAGTTGCAGCTGCACCCCTTGTCATTATATACCAGGGGCGGACTGACAACTCATGGGGCCCCCGGGCAATAGGGGATCATGGGGCCCCTGTGTCCTCGCCCACACTCAAAGCACACCCAAAAAAGCCTATAAAAGGTACCAGGGGCAGCTCATGGGGCCCCCTACTGACCCCGGGCCCTCGGGCTGTGCTCGAGTGGTCAGTCCGCCCCTGTTATATACTGTATATTCAGTGCTGGAGGTGCCGGAACTGCCCCCCCCCCCACTGCGTCCCCCCCCCCCCCTCCCCATGCGTTCCCGCTGAAAAAAAGTACTTTTCTGCCTCTGTTCCCCCACACAGCGCTCAGCACTCCTGAAAAGTGAGATTGGAATCATTATCTCCATGAACACAAGACCGATCTCCACCATCGGGACAGATCGCAGTTTGATCGAACGTTTTATCCGCTCAATACAAGGAAGGTAATAATAGAACTTTGGTGACAAAATCTGCAGTTTTACTCCAATGAGTTGATGCAGAAATGAGTCCCCCTCCCCCCCCCCCCCCCCCCCCACAACAAGATCTCCTCCATCGAGTATTTTGTACGACCGCCATGATTTGTAAGGACGACACCAGAAGAGAAGCACAGAGACCCAGTGATGACATCATCAGCATGTTGATTGGGTAAAGGGGAGGGGCAGGGAAGGCACCGGAAGACCAGAAGAGTGTCATCTAGGCCTGGAATGAACAAGTTGGCGACATATTGCGACATCGATCTTTCTCTGTTCTTCAAGAACGACCTTTTTTAGGGTCGGTTCACACTCCATGCGTTTCAGCTGCTTTTTTTCTGCAAAACGCCCAGTCGGTGATATGGTGGTCAATGTCGTAGCTCACATCAGCGCTCGCAGTACCGGTGCGTTCCGGATGCAGAAATAAAAGTAGAACAGGCGGCATTTTTCCTGCACAGAACTGTACTGGGATAAGGTAAAACGCACCAAAAAATGCACCAAAAATGCACATCTCCCTATTTAAATTGAAGAAAAAGAGGGGGAAAAAATGAACTGGAATGCACCAAAACGCACCAAAAATGCACATGTCCCTATTTAGAAAGAAAAAGAGAGGGGGGAAAATGAACTGGAATGTATAGAAAATGCACTGGAACGCGTCAAAAGTGCGTCCACCAGAATGTGTCAAAAACGTCCATGCAGAAACGCATCCGGAACACATCTGGACTGCGTTTCTGTAGTGTGACCCGGCTCTTAGGGCCGGTTCACACTCCATGCGTTTCAGTTGCTTTTTTTCTGCATCCAAAAATCACAGAAAGTTGGTGATTTGGTGGTCCATGTCATAGTTCCCATCAGCGCTTGCAGTTCCGGTGCGTTCCGGATGCAGGAAAAAAAATTGAACAGCCTGCATTTTTCTTGCAAAGAACTGTACTGGAACGCGGTAAAACGCACCAAAAACGCACTGGAACGCACATGTCCCTGTTTAAGGGCTGGTTCACACTATAGAAACACAGTCCAGATGCATTCCTGATGTGTTTTTTGCATGCGTGTTTTTTACGCATCTTTGGCGTGTTCCGGTGTATTTTTTGTGCATTTTTTTATGCATTCCAGTTTATTTTTTCTCCTCTTTTTCTTCAATTTAAATAGGGACATGTGAGTTCCAATGCATTGGCAATTCACGGGGCCCCCGGGCAATAGGGGATCATGGGGCCCCTGTGTCCTTGCCCAAACTCAAAAAAGCCTATGAAAAAGGTACCAGGGGCATCTCATGGGGCCCCCTACTGACCCCGGGCCCTCAGGCAGTGCCCGAGTTTCCAAATGGTCAGTCCACCCCTGGTTCCGGTGCATTTTTTATGCATTTTTTGGCGCGTTCCGGTGCATTTTTTATGCATTATAGTTTCTTTTTTCTCTTTTTCTTCAGTTTTAAATAGGGACATGTGAGTTCCGGTGCATTTTTGATGCATTTTACTGGTCTAGTTCTGTGTACGAAAATGCGGCCTGTTCAACTCTTTTTCTGCACCCGGAACGCACCGGAACTGCAGGCGCTGATGTGAACTATGACATGACTTTCTTTGCGTTTTGAATGCAGAAAAAAATCAACTGAAACGTATGGAGTGTGAACCGGCCCTAAATTGAAGAAAGAGAGAGGGGAAAAATGAACTGGAATGTAGAAAAACGCACTGGAACGCGTCACAAACGCATCAAAGATGCACCAGAACGTGTCAAAAATGCGCGTGCAAAAACACTTCTGGGACACATCTGGACTGCGTTTCTATAGTGTGACCCGGCCCTTACAGCCTGGGTCCTGGATGGAGAGCGATGCTCAGCTTGACTCCTCAGAATTCCCCCCATAGGTGTTCGGTTGGGTTCAGGAGACAGACTTGGCCACTGGATCACCTTCCCCCGGTTCTTCTTCAGGAATGCAGCAACGGCCTTAGATGTGTGATTTGGATCGTTGTCATGTTGGAGAAGTGCACGACGATCGAGGGCACGGGGTGATGGCAGCATCTTCTCCTACAATACAGAGCAGTACATCTGTGAATTCATGACACCATCAATGAAATGCAGCTCCCTGACACCAGCAGCACTCATGCAGCCCCACAAAAGGACACTGCCACCACCATGTTTCACAGTAGGCACCATGCATTTGTCTTTGTACGCCTCACCTGACACCATACAGGTTTGAAGCCGTCGGTTCCAAAAACATTTATCTTGGTCTCATCCAGGTAACGCGGAGGGAACATGGGGGGGACGCAGGGGAATGCGGGGGGGGGGGGAACGGCAGGTCTGGCACCTCCAGTACTGAATATATGTAATGGCAAGGGGTGCTGGAGGGTCTATTGTTGCTGGAGTGGATTTATTTTTGCATGGTGGTCTATTGTTGCAAAGAAAGTCTACTGTTTTTGATGCGGCTTATGTTGCTGGGGGTCTATTGTTGCTGGAAGGCATCTAGTTTGTGTGGCTGTCTATTGTTGCTGGAGAGATCTATTGTTGCTGCTGGGATATCTATTGTTGCTGGATGGATCTATTGTTGTTGCTGGGGTATCTGCTGTTGCTGGGTAGATCTATTGTTGCTGCTGGGGTATATGTTGGTACCAGAGAGATCTATTATTGCTGCTGGGGTATATGTTGTTGAATAGATCTATTGTTGCTACGGGGGTATATATTGTTGCTGGAGTGGATCTATTTTTGCATGGTGGTCTATTGTTGATGGGGCTTATGTTGCTGGGGGGGGGTCAATTGTCGCTGGAAGGAATCTACTGTTGAGGGGGGGTCTGCTGTTGCTGGCTGCTGAGGGACTATTGTTACTGGAAGACATCTATTTTGTGTGGCTGTCTATTGTTGCTGGAGAGATCTATTGTTGATAGGGGGTCAATGGTTGCTAGAAGGGATTGACTGTTAAGTTGTTGCTGGCTGTCTGAGAGTCTGGCTGCTGGGAAATCTGTTGTTGCTGCTGGGGGTCAAATGTTGCTGGGGGTGGAATCTATTGGTGCTGGGGGGGGTCTATTCCTGCCGGCTGCGGTGGATCTATTTTATTGCTTTTCTTGATATCATCAACAAATTTCATACAAATTACTTAACTCCACAAAATTATACTTGGCTTTGTATTCTCTAAAAGGGGCGGTACTGGGAGGTGGGTAGGGGGTGGAACCAAGGGAGGGTGCTCAGAGGTGGGACCAAGGAACGGTGCTCAGAGGTGGGTAGGAGGCAGAACCAATGGACAGTGCTCAGAGGTGGGTATGGGGTGGAACCAAGGGAGGGTGCTCAGAGGTAGGTAGGAGGTGGGACCAAGGAACGGTGCTCAGAGGTAGGTAGGAGGTGGAACCAAGGGACAGTGCTCAGAGGTAGGTAGGGGGCGTAACCAAGGGACAGTGCTCAGAGGTAGGTAGGGGCGTAACCAAGGGACAGTGCTCAGAGGTGGGTAGGGGGTGGAACCATGGAACGGTGCCTGGGGGTGGAAGAAGTGCCTCAGAAGGGGGGAGTTCCTGCACCTATTCTCTGAGAAAAAAAGCCCTGGTCTCATCACTCAGCACTCCAGAGTACAGAGTCCCAGTAGTCTTCTTTTTCAGCATGGGCCCTGGCAAATAGTGACGGGCCGAACACCCTCCCCCCCCGGTTCGGTCGGTTTGTGGTTCAACATCTGAACCTGCATTATGTTCAACCGCGAACACAAATCGAACAACTGAGCGATATCTTCCTGCATCTGAGTGTGTGGTGCGATCCCGCTCAGTGACTACAATCCGGCGGGAGTTCTATGATGAAGTCACGCAGTATTTTAGTAATGAGACATTCATTCATGTTCCGGCTGTCAGTGAGGCTCCTGGTGTCAGTGGGGTCCCTGGTGTCAGTGGGGCTCCTGGTGTCAGTGGGGCTCCTGCTGTCAGTGGGGTTCCTGCTGTCAGTGGGGTTCCTGGTGTCAGTGGGGTTCCCCACGCTCCAGTACAGTTCTGTGCAGGAAAAACACTCTTTTTTTCTGCGACCGGAACGCACTAGAACTGCATTGACCACATCACCGACTTTCTGTGCATCTTGTATGCAGAAAAAAGGCAACAGAAACGCATGGAGTATGAAGCGGCCCGGAGTCTATGTTACCACTCCATGCGTTTTGCAGACTACAGTCCATTTAGCACGATTTTCTATGTGACACGTTCATATTTCCTTGTTTTCACCCGGTGTGATTTGGGAATTTAAATTGCATCTAATGAATCTGAATGTCGGCGTCGTAACACGTGAGCTTTGCTGCGGCGCCATTTCTAACATACTTCTTGCATTACTTTTTCTGCCGTTTTGTTGCAATTTCACATTTCTAATAGAAATCGCATTTGCAAGAAATCCTTGAAAATATTCACAAGACGCAACAAAGTCTTCATAAATCGCGCTGAAATCGCACACAAATCGCAAAATTTGAAATCGCAGCGGTGTGACCGCGGACTAGACGCAAAACATTGTGTTTTGGTTCAATAGACTGCAATGGAGATGCTGCAGAAATGCATGTAGTGCATTTGATGCGTTTTGCATTTGAATCTGCCCAGCAACAAGTTGGCACCCCCCCCCCATAAAAATGCATCAAAAACACACTGCAAAACGCACTGCAGAAATGAATCAAACACAAACTGCATAGGTGTGAACTGACCATTTGGAAACTTGGGCACTGCCCGAGGGCCCGGGGTCAGTAGGGGGCCCCATGAGATGCCTCTGGTCCCTTTTTCATAGGCTTTTTTGAGTGTGGCACAGACGTGTTTTTTCTGTGTGTTTGTGACGCAGCACCCCAATTGTGGGCAGAAGGCGTGTTTCACAGGGGCCCCCTGATCCCCTATTGCCTGGGGGCCCCATGAGTTGTCAGTCCGCCGCTGGATGTGAACCGACCCTTAGATGTGACGGCTGCATTAGTTTTCTTTTTTAGGCTCAATTTCTTCTATTTTCATCTAGTGATCCGGCTAGTCAATCTGTTTTTTTTTTTTTTTTCAAAAGAACAAGCTCTCCAGCAGATGTATCAGTTACATGGATGAGACAAACCATTTACCGGGCGTGCTTACAATGATCAGCTTTTACTTATCGATATAAAAACTTTTATCCCAAAAAGAGAAAAAAAAACTGTTACTGTAACCGATTATAAATATTAGCTGGAGTTTGGCTTCAATATGTTAGTGTAGTTAAATCTGCTAGTCCAACTCTCCCCTCCCCCCAGGATGACAATGCTGCCGTCTGCTGTGCCCCATGTGCTCCTACATCCAGAGTGGGGGCGCTCTAATACAGGAGGGGTGTTACAGGCCAGATCACCAGGTGAAAACAGAGGGGGGGGGGCCTAAAAGGAAAGAAAACGAATGCAGTCGCCAGGAAGAAAATCGATAAACTGCAAATCCACAGAAGCCGAACTCCGGAGTGTCGCTGAAACGCCAATATTTGTCTGGCTTGTAGCGCCCTCTGCTGACACAGTGCTCAAATGTCACTTTTGGTCTTGGAAGGTTCTCATTGGACGGTTTGTATGGGAAGGATGTTTCCTTTGATCCCAGGTCTTTCAATCGAAATCTGCTGGACAAGGATTGACAATGGAAGGAAATGCCTTGTGTGTACGACCTTCTGTGTGTGTCCGCCCACGGCCATGTGTGACCACCAGGGGGAGGGGGGGTCTGGTGTCTCTGCTGGGCATATTCACTTTCCCCTGAGATGAGGCAGAGACTTCAGGGCCCCTTGCACCTGGGGCCATCTAAGTGCTGTGTGGCCCTCCCGACATTTTAGTGCACCCAGGAGGGACAGGTGCAGCGTCATGCCCCCACCACCTGCAACATGTCAGTGTCTATGGCTGGATGGGGCTGAATGATGTTCGGGGCCCCTCTGCTTTCAAGGATGAAAGTCTGGAATGTATGAGGGACTTCTGTCGCTCCTGACCGCATAGGGCCCGCAAAGTGAGTCCCGCTGGGTACAGGCACAGGAGTTAGATGGCCCCATGTGCCGGGGCCCCAGATGCTGGATGCTGCACCTGTCCCCCCCTGGGAGCACCAAAATACAGGAAGGAAGGTACAGGAGTAAGATGGCCCCATGTGCCGGGGCCCCAGATGCTGGATGCTGCACCTGCCCCCCCCGGGGAGCATCAAAATGCAGGGAGGAAGACACAGCAGCTAGACGGCCCCTTATGTTGGGGCCCCAGACGCTGGATGCTGCACCTGTCCCCCCCCCCCCCCCCTGGGAGCACCAAAATACAGGAAGACACAGCAGCTAGACGGCCCCCTATGTTGGGGCCCCAGACGCTGGATGCTGCACCTGTCCCCCCCCCCCCCCCTGGGAGCACCAAAATACAAGAAGACACAGCAGCTAGACGGCCCCTTATGTTGGGGCCCCAGACGATGGATGCTGCACCTGTCCCCCCCCTGGGAGCACCAAAATACAGGAAGAAAGGTACAGGAGTTAGATGGCCCCATGTGCCGGGGCCCCAGATGCTGGATGCTGCACCTGTCCCCCCCTGGGAGCACCAAAATACAGGAAGGAAGGTACAGGAGTTAGATGGCCCCATGTGCCGGGGCCCCAGATGCTGGATGCTGCACCTGCCCCCCCCCCGGGGAGCATCAAAATGCAGGGAGGAAGACACAGCAGCTAGACGGCCCCTTATGTTGGGGCCCCAGACGCTGGACGCTGCACCTGTCCCCCCCCTGGGAGCACCAAAATACAGGGAGGAAGGTACAAAGTTAGATGGCTCCTTGTGCTGGGGCCCCAGAGGCTGAAGACAGCACCTGTCCCCCCCCAGGAGCACCAAAATGCAGGAAGGAAGACACAGCAGCTAGTTGGGCCCCTTGTGTTGGGGCCCCGGGTTCAGTCATACCTGGGACTCATGCACACTGGCGTTTAATGCTGCTCTTAGGAGCGTCGTGTTTTTTTTGCCGTCTCTAAACCCTCGCCATGTTAGCCTATGTGTCCATGTATGAGGAGCGAAGGCCTCATTCACACCTGAGCATGGAACGCATGTTCTCGCTGGCTTTTTGCGCATTTTTTCCCGTGTAACGCATGTTGTACCATTCCCCTGTGTGTGCTGCTCTACCCGTGTGCAACAAACGCCCCAGTGTAGCTCCAGAACATTGTAGTGCGCTTTGTTGCGTCACAAACACACGGAAAAAACACGCCTGCTGCCCACGATTGGGGTGGTGCGTCACAAACACACGGAAAAAACATGCCTTCTGCCCATAATTGGGGTGCTGCGTCACAAACACACACGGAAAAAAACACGCCTGCTGCCCACGACTGAGGTGCTGCGTCACAAACACACGGAAAAAACAACACGCCTGCTGCCCATGATTGGGGTGCTGCGTCACAAACACACAGAAAAAAAACACGCCTGCTGCCCACGATTGGGGTGCTGCGTCACAAACACACGGAGAAAACACGCCTTCTGCCCACTATTGGGGTGCTGCGTCACAAACACACAGAAAAAAACACGCCTTCTGCCCACGATTGGGGTGCTGCGTCACAAACACACAGAAAAAACACGCCTGCTGCGCACGATTGGGGTGCTGCGTCACAAACACACAGAAAAAAACACGCCTTCTGCCCACGATTGGGGTGCTGCTTCACAAACACACGGAAAAAAAAAAAACATGCCTTCTGCCCACGATTGGGGTGCTGCGTCACAAACACACGGAAAAAAAAAAAACACGCCTTCTGCCCACGATTGGGGTGCTGCATCACAAACACACGTAAAAAACACGCCTGCTGCCCACGATTAGGGTGCTCCGTCACAAACACACGGAAAAAACACGCCTGCTGCCCACGATTGGGGTAACGGTGTCATCGGTGCGGGTGGAGCAGAGATCATTGTAGGTTTTTTTTCCTCTTGTTTGATTGGTCGTTCCTCTCTGTCCCGCTCTGCAGCTCCTGGACTGAACACGGCGATGGAGATCTCGGCGTCGCGGCCCGCGCAGCGCACTCTGGGATCGGAGGAGTACAGTCTGTACAGCAGTTTGAGCGAAGAGGAACTGATACAGATGGCCATCGAGCAGAGTCTGTCTGAAGGGGGCGCCAGCCAACCAGACGTCCACAGCCAGCAGAAGAGGGCCAACGCCGAACCGACCGCCCCCAGCTGGAACCAGAGACCCGCCCACAGACCGCCTCCTCCCGCTAACAGGTGATCTCAGAACCAGGGTGTGCATTCCAAAGTGTGAGGACAAGGTGAAGCTGGCCTCCCCCCCTCCCCCCTTTATCATTTAATAAATCTTTCATTTTCATTACATACTATATTATAGACTCAGTGATGTCATCACTGGGTCTCTGTGCTTCTCTATGCAATGCAGGCAGATCGTGGCTGGTGGGAGGGGCTGGCAGGGGGATGTACATCACTTCCTGAAAACATCACAGCACCCTACCTCAGTACTCCTCTCCAGAGCTGAAATACGGCCACTAGATGGAGCTGGGGGTCATAGGAAATAAATGCATTTCAACAAGAAGAGATACATTTGAAAACATTCTAGGGAATGATCCAATAAACAGGACCCAGTAGCAGCAATGGTTACATGTATGTGATCATCCTCTTCAGCATTCTCTAGAATTGTTACATTGTATCTCTTCTAGCTAAGATGCATTTATTTCCTAGGATCCTCAGCCCCATCTAGTGGCCAGAAAGTGGTATTGTCCAGATGCACTCAGGATCATTCATAAAGAACATATAATGCACATATGACGAACATATAATGAACATATGACGAACATATAATGAACATATGACAAACATATAATGAACATATAATGAACATATAATGAACATATGATGAACATATAATGAACATATGACGAACATATAATGAACATATGACAAACATATAATGAACATATGACAAACATATAATGAACATATGATGAACATATAAAGAACATATAATGCACATATGACGAACATATAATGAACATATGACGAACATATAATGAACATATGACAAACATATAATGAACATATAATGAACATATAATGAACATATGATGAACATATAATGAACATATGACGAACATATAATGAACATATGACAAACATATAATGAACATATGACGAACATATAATGAACATATGATGAACATATAATGAACATATAATGAACATATAATGAACATATGATGAACATATAATGAACATATGACAAACATATAATGAACATATGATGAACATATAATGAACATAGCATGAATCAGGAAAATACCAAACATTGGGCAGTTGATGGAGCCGAGGATCACAGGAGATAAATCCATCCTATAATACAAGGAGAGATACAATGTAACAATTGCAGAGAACACTGGAGGGGATCAAAGTAACGGACACCGCAGCAGCAATGGTTACATTTATTTGAACATTCCCTCCCATGTTTCCTAGAATTGTTACATTGTATCTCCTCCTACTAGGATTTATTTCCTGAGATCCTCAGCGCCATCTAGTGGCCATAATGTAGAATTTTCCAGATTCGCTCTGTGCATGAAGAATGAGCCGATCTCCACTGCAGACATCGAAGATTGGAAAAGACTTTAGTGACATTTCCTTCATTGTGGAGGTGCACCCTCCCCCCCCCCTCCCCCCTCCCCCTCTCTCTCCTTCCCCCCCTCCCTCCTCTCTCTCTCCCTTCCCCCCTCCCTCTTCTCTCTCCCTTCCCCCCTCCCTCTTCTCCCTCCCTCTTCTCTCTCCCTTCCTCCCTCCCTTCCCCCCTCCCTCTCCCCCTCCCTCTTCTCTCTCCCTTCCCCCCTCACTCTCTCTCACCCCTTCCTTCTCTCTTTTTTTCCACCCCCCTTTTTCTCCCCTGCCTCCCTCTCTCTCCCTGCCCCCCCCTCCCTCCTCTCTCTCTCTCCCCTTTCTTTATTTCTCGCCCCCCCCCCACCCTTGTGTCCCTCACTCCCCCCCTTTCTCCCCTCCCCCTCTCTTCCTGCCCCCCCACTCCCTTCCTCTCCCCTCTCTTTCTTTCTTGCCCCCCCCCCCCCTCCGTGCCCCCCCCCCCTTTCTCCCCCCCCCATCTCTCAGGATACAGGAATATCACTTAATAGATCCATCAATCCCGTCATTTCGGATTCTTAATGAAATTAAGGACAGATTTGGGCACACAATGGCCGCCTCTGTGGGAATTCCCGGGTGACACCATCATCTCCTCTGTTTGTTCTGTAGCTCCGAGCAAAGAAAACAAATCTCATCAGAAAGCAGATCCTCCGAGTCCCGGAACCCGGCAACTAGAGGAACATGAAAGAGGACCTGTCATGGCTGAAGTGCAGGAGCTGCTTTACCCAAATATTTCTCCAGTCCTGCACAGGTGTACCGGCTCCTCCCCTTCAGTCTTGCACAGGTGTACCGGCTCCTCCCCTTCAGTCTTGCACAGGTGTACCGGCTCCTCCCTTCAGTCTTGCACAGGTGTACCGGCTCCTCCCCTTCAGTCTTGCACAGGTGTCCCGGCTCCTCCCCTCCAGTCCTGCACAGGTATCCCGGCTCCTTCCCTCCAGTCCTGCACAGGTGTCCCGGCTCCTCCCCTCCAGTCCTGCACAGGTGTCCCGGCTCCTCCCCTTCAGTCTTGCACAGGTGTACCGGCTCCTCCCCTTCAGTCTTGCACAGGTGTACAGGCTCCTCCCCTTCAGTCTTGCACAGGTGTACCGGCTCCTCCCCTTCAGTCTTGCACAGGTGTCCCGGCTCCTCCCCTCCAGTCCTGCACAGGTGTCCCGGCTCCTCCCCTTCAGTCTTGCACAGGTGTACAGGCTCCTCCCCTTCAGTCTTGCACAGGTGTACCAGCTCCTCCCCTTCAGTCTTGCACAGGTGTACCGGCTCCTCCCCTTCAGTCCTGCACAGGTGTACCGGCTCCTCCCCTTCAGTCTTGCACAGGTGTACCGGCTCCTCCCCTTCAGTCCTGCACAGGTGTGCTGGCTCCTCCCCTCCAGTCCTGCACAGGTGTGCTGGCTCCTCCCCTCCAGTCCTGCACAGGTGTTCCAGCTCCTCCCCTTCAATCTTGCACAGGTGTTTCAGCTCCTCCCCTTCAGTCTTGCACAGGTGTACTGGCTCCTCCCCTTCAGTCTTGCACAGGTGTACTGGCCCCTCCCTTCCAGTCCTACACAGATGTTCAGGCTCCTCCCCTTCAGTCTTGCACAGGTGTACTAGCCCCTCCCCTCCAGTCCTACACAGATGTTCAGGCCACTCCCCTTCAGTCTTGCACAAGTGTGCCGGCTCCTCCCCTTCAGTCCTGTACAAGTGTGCCAGCTCCTCCCCTTCAGTTCTGCACAGGTGTACCAGCTCCACCCCCTCAGTCTTGCACAGGTGTACCGGCTCCTCCCCTTCAGCCTTGCACAGGTGTTCCAGCTCCTCCCCTTCAGCCTTGCACAGGTGTTCCAGCTCCTCCCCTTCAGCCTTGCACAGGTGTTCCGGCTCCAGCCCTTCAGCCTTGCACAGGTGTTCTGGCTCCTCCCTTTCAGCCTTGCACAGTTGTAGAGACTCCTCCCCTTCAGTCTTGCACAGGTGTCCTGGCTCCTCCCCTGGACTCCAACATTCTGCCCATTTGGAGGCATCTATAGTAGGATTACTACCACTCCTTTATAGGCCAGCTCTCCTCCCTCCCATGGTTACTAGGGAAGCTGCGGGGGCCAGTTCCCACCACGTCCCTAGCGCCCAGTGATGTCACCGATTCCATTGTTGGCTGGGAATCCCCGACTGTGTAAAAGAAAGGGGCGGAGATAGCATGACATCACTGACCAAGTATGGCCATATTTGGGCAATCTGGTTTGGGCCATGCTGGACGCACTGGATCGGTCACGTTGGTGGGTGACTCCACTGACAGTGAGGAAGGAATCATTTTCCAATGAGATGGGCCCGTTGGTGGATGGTGGTGGTGGACCCTCTTGCAGGCTTGGGTCCAGGGATTCCCAGCCACTCCCACAATCCCAGCCAATCCCACAATCCCAGCCAATCCCACAAAACGTTTATTGATAATGTAATCATGTACATTGATCCAACGCATTTCTGCAGAATGGACGCCTTCTGTCATTTACTGTCATTTACTAGCCGAAGCAAGGGAACTGTCATTTACCAGCTGGGAAGTGTTGTTTACCAGCCGGGAAGTGTGTTTTACCAGCCAGGAAGTGTCGTTTACCAGCCGGGAAGTGTCGTTTACCAGCCGGGAAGTGTCATTTGCCAGCCGGGAAGTGTCATTTGCCAGCCGGGAAGTGTCATTTCCCAGCCGGGAAGTGTCGTTTGCCAGCCGGGAAGTGTCATTTGCCAGCCGGGAAGTGTCGTTTACCAGCCGGGAAGTGTCGTTTACCAGCCGGGAAGTGTCATTTACCAGCCGGGAAGTGTCATTTGCCAGCTAGGAAGTGTCATTTGCCAGCTAGGAAGTGTCATTTTACCAGCCAGTAAGTGTCTTTTACCAGACAGGGAAGTGTCCTTTACCAACCGGGAAGTGTAATTTACCAACCGGGAAGTGTCATTTACCAGCCGGGAAGTGCCATTTACTAGCATGGAACTTTCATTTACCAGCCAGGAAGTATCATTTACCAGCCGGGAACCGTCATTTATCAGCCAGGAAGTATTTACCAGACAGTGAAGTGTCATTTGCCAGCCATTCACACACCCTGATTGCTCAGTAAACGTCAGTGTTTCAGTAGCGTGTGCACATGGTACAGATGGTCTCTTCGCAGGTCAGGTCAGGACACCCCCCCCCCCCCCCCTCAGAGTTTTGCATTTTTAATGTTTCACTTAAAGGATCACTAAAATCTCTTCTGGAATTTTTACCAGTTTTTGGATTTAGTTCATGTCCCCCAGGACAGTGCCCAGCCCCCCACCGCCATCTGCTTGACAACCCCTTGTCTGTCTAGAAAATGGACTGAAGATTTTTGGACAGTCGTCTCCTCACCTCAACCCGCACCCCGAGGATATTTGGCTCCTCCCTACTGCTGATCCTGCTAGGAAGGTCCAGGTCCAGGCACTTCCTGGTAATGGGTGACAACTGTTTACCAATTGTTCTTCTGCGTTGTCACGCGCGCCCCCTGCTGGAGGCTACAAGGAGTGTTGCTGTTATCAGGAAGCCAATGATGCACAGCCAACGCATGTAGACAGGAAGCCGACTGACGGCGGCTGCAGAAGCTGCAGATTTCAGGGGACTGAAAACAAATTTTCCTGATTTCAGATCCATTTAGTTCTCTGCGGCGCATTACCCCCCCCCCCCCCCCCACATATGTCTTGCATTGATGTGCGTTCTGTTGGGCTGCCAACGCACCCTAAGACGAACGCTTCTTCTGCGCTGTGCGTTGTGAGGTGCTGCAATGCAGGTGTGTCGCCTTTACTGCGTTGGTGTGCCATTCAGAATGTCACATGCGTTGCTGCAACATGCGATCACACACCTAGCAAGCATTGCGGTGCCATTCATAATGAATGGCATGTGCGTCGTCGCATGTTGTGCAGCGTAGGAGTGTACACGGCTCATTAGGTCCCATTTGCTTGTTTGCGGGGTGTGTTAACGCATGTGCGGTAACATGCGATGGCTGTGCATTAACCTGCGTTGCATTACGCCAGGCCGTGTATAATGAATGGGCAGCCAATGCGCCCAAAATCACGCATGACCCTCTATTTGTAATGCTACAATGCAGGGGCTTTGCCTATGGGACCGCCCTGCAGCAACGCATGTTACGTGCATTATTGCGATGCAGGGGTGTGGCTGGTCAAAAGCAAGCGCTATTTGAACGAGCCGCTGACCATTCATCAAAACGAATGGCACTGCCGTGCATGTGATGTGCATTGTCGCGTGTTGGGGTAACGCATGCGTTACTGCGACGCAGGAGTGTAGAAGGGCCCTTAGGTCCCATTTGCATCCTTGCAGTGTGCGAACGCATGTGCGGTGAGTTGTGCATTAACCTGCGTTGCCTTGATGAATGGGTTGCCGGTGCGCCCCCATGTGCCTAAAATCACGCATGACCCTTTATATGTAATGCTGCAGTGCGGGGGGGGGCTCGCCTGCGGGACCGTCGTGCAGCAACGCAGGTTAGGCGCATTATTGCGATGCAAAGGTGTAAATGCGGCCAGGTAGAAGCAGGCCCGACCACTGGTCCATGGACCTTTATCATGGACGGTGCGCTGTGTATGGGGGGGGGGGCAGACAAAGAGGACGCACAGCTCATTGTCCTGACAGCTGCCCCTCCCCCTCCCACATGAAGTGACAGGCAGATTATTGCATATGCAATCAGCTGTACAACCCCCCCCCCCCCCCACACCAGCTGTACCCCTCCCCCCGCCACCCACAGAATGACAATGATGTACAAAATGCAGCGTCCTGGAGCAGCCAATGGGATGACAGCGCTCTGGGGGGGTCTGTTTATAACCCGGAGATCATGGGTCTATGGGGGACATAGACAATGGGGTCCACATTACTTCTAATGGCGCCATTTTAAGAGTCCTTTTGCCTTTCCAGGCCGCCATTACCCATCTGCAGAACAGTGTACATGCGTTTATATAGCGATTTTCCCCTGATCCAGCGAGGGGGGGCTAGAGATCCACCAATCACGGCATGACGGGTCCACTTGAAGACGGGGAGTCCGGCCAACCAGCGTCCCACCAATCTGATCCCGCCAGCAGAAAGGCCATAAGAATGGCTTCACATGCGTTAGCACAATACGCAAAAAATGCACGTGATGCGAATCGGGGGGCCGCGGTGCCATTCGCACTCCCCAGTCCACGGGAACGCACAACCGTCTGTTGAGGAGCACTGTCTACAGCCAGGGGCGGACTGAGCATTTGGAAACTCAGGCACTGCCCGAGGGCCCAGGGTCAGTAGGGGGCCCCATGAGATGCCCCTGGTACCTTTTTCATAGGCTTTTTTGAGTTTGGGCAAGGACACAGGGGCCCCATGATCCCCTATTGCCCGGGGGCCCCATGATCCCCTATTGCCTGGGAGCCCCATGATCCCCTATTGCCAGGGGGCCCCATGATCCCCTATTGCCTGGGAGCCCCATGATCCCCTATTGCCTGGGAGCCCCATGATCCCCTATTGCCCGGGAGCCCCATGATCCCCTATTGCCCGGGGGCCCCATGATCCTCTATTGCCCGGGAGCCCCATGATCCCCTATTGCCCGGGAGCCCCATGATCCCCTATTGCCCGGGAGCACCATGATCCCCTATTGCCCGGGAGCCCCATGATCCCCTATTGCCCGGGAGCCCCATGATCCCCTATTGCCAGGGAGCCCCATGATCCTCTATTGCCTGGGAGCCCCATGATCCCCTATTGCCAGGGAGCCCCATGATCCTCTATTGCCCGGGAGCCCCATGATCCCCTATTGCCAGGGAGCCCCATGATCCTCTATTGCCTGGGAGCCCCATGATCCCCTATTGCCAGGGAGCCCCATGATCCCCTATTGCCCGGGAGCCCCATGATCCCCTATTGCCTGGGAGCCCCATGATCCCCTATTGCCCGGGGGCCCCATGATCCCCTATTGCCCGGGAGCCCCATGATCCCCTATTGCCTGGGAGCCCCATGATCCCCTATTGCCCGGGAGCCCCATGATCCCCTATTGCTTGGGGGCCCCATGAGTTGTCAGTCCGCCCCTGCCTACAGCGGAGAAGTACATGCATGAATTTCTTAATGCGTTTTAGTGCGGTGTGCCGCTGGTAATGCGTGTTACATGCGTCATTGCGGTGCCGTACGTCGTCAGCGGCATCCCACAGATGAACCCAACGCACCTCCGACGAATGTGCAAATTTCGAATTGCGATTCTGCTTTCTGAAAACGCAGCGGCTCAAAAAAAAAACCGCATACATGTGAACGTGTCCCATAGGAAACCCTAAAAAAAACGCATTGGCGTGAACCTGGGGTAAGGCTAGGTTCACACCTGGCATTTTGTCAACATGCGTTTTTTTTTTTTTTTTTTCAATGCTTTTTATGGGGCGTTTCTGTGCCGCACACATAGGGCGGCGCATTCATTTGAACGGGCGTGTCCTACGCGCGACAAGCGCACCAAAGAAGCTATGGTACCTTTTGCTGCGTTGAGCTTCACAGGTTTTTAAACTGCGTTTTTGCTTTGGTTTTTTTTTTTTTACCTTTTTTATTTGTTGCTGGGCAGGAAAAATAAAAAAGCGCAAAACATGGCAAAAACGCAACTACATGCGTTTCAGCAGCTTCTCCATTGAACTCCATTGTAAAAAAAAAAAAATTCTGCTTTTCGCTTTCGAAAGGGTTTTTTTTCGACGTGCGTTTTTCAGGCGCTTTGACGTGCAAAATAGAAAAAAAAAAAACGCATCTGCTTACCACAGTTGGGATGCCATTAACAATGAAATGGCAGCGCCGATGCATCGCGTGAAAACGTATGCTTTTGCGCATATTCACAGAACGCTCAGATGTGAGCGCTGCCATGCGTCGCGTATATGAAAAACGCATGCTTTTGCGCATATTCACGGAACACTCAGATGTGAGTGCTGCCATGCGTCGCGTATATGAAAAACGCATGCTTTTGCGCATATTCACGGAACTTTCAGCTGTGAACGCTGCCGTGCGACTCGTATATGAAAATGTATGCTTTTGCGCATATTCACGGAACGCTCAGATGTGAACGCTGCCGTGCGTCGCGTATATGAAAACGTATGCTTTTGCGCATATTCACAGAACGCTCAGAAGTGAACGCTGCCGTGCGTCGCGTATATGAAAAACGTATGCTTTTGCGCATATTCACAAAACGCTCAGATGTGAACGCCGCCATGTGTCGTGTATATGAAAACATATGCTTTTGCACATATTCACGGAACGCTCAGATGTGAACGCCGCCGTGCGTCGTGTATATGAAAACGTATGCTTTTGCGCATATTCACGGAACGCTCAGATGTGAACGGAGCCTCATCCGCTGTCGTGCGACTCGGTCCGCTGCCTTTTTTTTTTTAATGACATGCATTTTTTTGGTGCAGTTTAGTGCGCAAGGATCTGATAGAAATGAGTCCGCTGCTCTAACGCAACGCATGTTAACACGCAAAGTTCGCTTTTGCGCGCCTACGTGGTGCGAGCGTTCGCCAGGCATGTACCTTCACGCTGTTTACAGATCGTTAGCGACACGCTGCCGGCTGGAGAAGGTAAGCAGCCCTCCCTCCCCCCCCCGGAGAGGTGACAGTCCCAGCCTCACTCCTGGAGGTGACCCCCGGGGGCCCCTTGGACCTGTCATATGTATGTGACTCCATTGTTGTCTTATATGGTCATCGAAATCCCGGCCGGCTCCCTCCCGGGGCCAAAAATAATCGCGAGCTGCGAGCAGCTGATCCCCCGCCATCTGCTTCCATTCAGAGCTTCATCACTCACACCGCCTGCCTGCCTGCCGTCCCATCACACCGCCTGCCGCCCCCCCCCCCCCACCCCGTCCCTGTCCCACCACACCACCGCCGCCGCGTCCTCTCCTCCGTCCGATATGATCTGCTTCTCTTACTCTGAATATTTCTCTCTCTTCCACGCTTGCCGACGCAGGTCGCCCCCGGGAAACGCCGCCGACGCCAACCAGAACCTCAACCCGGACCGAGGCGGGGTGATCCGCAAGAGATACGATGGGAGCTACTTCCGCACCAGCATGCCCATGTAAGTGTTGTGATTTATTATAATTGGGGGGCTTCTTCTGGATCAACATAATCGCACATCGATCGATCGGTTGGGGGCGGTCGAATGGTCTATGGGGCGCATAGCACTGAACTGAATGCGGTTTCCTACTGAGCAGCACGGCGTCCGATGACATGCAGCGATTCGCCATCGATTTAGATCCAAGCGATTCAAACAGGGCGCCATTCACACCCGAGAGTAGCGGGAACGTTCGCATTTTTTTCATGTTTTTCAAGTGTTGAAGCGCGTCGCAGCCAGGGCAGTCCAATCGCTGGAACGCACGACGATCGCTCCAAAGTACCTCCAGGACCTTGTCGGTCGGCTGTAATGCGTTTTGTCACTTGACCAATGCCTGTCCGCTACCCGCGTTTGGGGCGGCATTATCAATTAAGTGCGACCTGTGACCAGAGAGGGATTCTGAAACGCGCGGGGAATGTTTTGGCGCACTGTTAGGAAAGGCGCAGGTGTGTGAGCGCAGCCGGAGAGATCGATCACCGATTAAATTATAGACTGAATCCGAAACATCGTATCTTCTGCATCTTCAATTGTATCCATGGAATAGACGATCGATCAGCTATAAATGTAACCGATCAATATCAGGCGACTTGTGCGTGTCGGGAACGAGCGTAAAGAAATGCGCACTTTAGCAGGCATGGGGCGGGGCTAATATTTGTTAACACCCCCCACGCATCTCCTAATGCTTGCAGAAACGCACAACAAACGCAGCGAAGTGCGCGGCTAAACACCCGGAAGGCTCAATTCGTCAAAACTTACTGAACTACTTTGCTAAGAATTAATGGCGCCGCATGTGCGACCCGCGACTGAAGCGCGTTTCCGAAACGTGCGGCCAAATGCAAATTTTGTGTTTAGTCGCGCCGTGTTAGTTAGGAAAGGCGCAGGTGTGAGCGCAGATCCGTCATCGATTAAAATACTGACTGAAATCGCAACGTTGTATCTTCTGCATCTTCAATTGTATCGATGGAATTGATGATCGATCAGCTATAAATGTAACCGATCAATATCAGGCGACTTGTGCGTGTCGGGAACGAGCGCAACAATGAATGGCGTCATAAGTGCGACCAATGACTGAAGCACATTTCTGAAACGCATGGCCAAATGCACAGGAAAGGAGAAGGAAAGGCGCAGGTGTGAGCGCAGATCCGTCATCGAGTAAAGTATAGACTGACACCGCAACATCGATCGTATCTTCTGCATCTTCAATTGTATTGATGGAATAGACGATCGATCGATCATCGGCTATAAATGTAACCGATCAATATCAGGCGACTTGTGCGTGTCTGGAACGAGCGTAAAGAAACGCGCACTTTCCTAAGGCGCACAGAATTGCGCTGCACTTTAACAGAGATGGGGCGGGGCTAATATTTGTTAACACCCCCCACGCAGCTCCTAATGCTTGCAGAAACGCACAACAAACGCAGCGAAGTGCGCGGCTAAACAGCCGGAAGGCTCAATTCGGCAAAAAGCTACCTGAACTACTTTGCTAACAATTAATGTCACCGCATGTGCGACCCGCGACTGAAGTGCGTTTCTGAAACGCGCAGCTAAATGCACAATTTTGTGTTTTGCCGCGGTGTTAGGAAAGGCGCAGATGTGAGCGCAGATCCGTCATCGATTAAAATACTGACTGAAATCGCAACGTTGTATCTTCTGCATCATCATTTGTATCGATGGAATTGATGATCGATCAATCAGCTATAAATGTAACCGATCAATATCAGGCGACTTGTGCGTGTCGGGAACGAGCGCAACAATGAATGACGTCATACAGGAAAGGAGAAGGAAAGGCGCAGGTGTGCGAGGCGCCGCATCCGTCATCGAGGTAAAGTATAGACCCGACACCTGCAAGTGCGACCAATGACTGAAGCACATTTCTGAAACGCATGGCCAAATGCACAACTTTAGGAAAGGAAAGGCGCAGGTGTGAGCGCAGATCCGTCATCGAGTAAAGCATAGACTGACGCCGCAACATCGATCGTATCTTCTGCATCTTCAATTGTATCGATGGAATAGACGATCAATCAGCTATAAATGTAACCGATCAATATCAGGCGACTTGTGCCTGTCGGGAACGAATGTAAAGAAACGTGCACTTTCCCAACACGCACAGAATTGCGCTGCACTTTAGCAGGCATGGGGCGGGGCTAATATTTGTTAACACCCCTCACGCAGCTCCTAACGCTTGCAGAAACGCACAACAAACGCAGCGAAGTGCGCAGCTAAACACCCGGAAGCCTCAATTCGCCAAAAAGCTACATGAACTACTTTGCTAACAATTAATGGCGCCATAAGTGCGACCCGCGACTGAAGCGCGTTTCCGAAACGCACAATTTTGTGTTTTGGCGCGCTGTTAGGAAAGGCGCAGGTGTGAGCGCAGATCCGTCATCGATTAAAATATTGACTGAAATCGCAGCATTGTATCTTCTGCATCTTCAATTGTATTGATGGAATAGACGATCAATCAGCTATAAATGTAACTGATCAATATCAGGCGACTTGTGCGTTGGGAACGAGCGTAAAGAAATGCGCACTTTCCCGACGTGCACAGAATCGCGCTTCACTTTAGCAGACATGGGCGGGGCTAATATTTGTTATCAGCACCCCCACGCATCTCTTAACGAGCGCATTTTTTGCGCACATGAAACTGCATAGTGCTGCAATTCGCTGCGATTTTGAAAAAGTATCGTTTTAATAAACAATTGCGCATTTTTTGCACATATTTGCGAAACGCACTAACTGATCTATATCAGGCGACATAAACAAGCGTAAAAAAAGTGCACTTTTCTGACGCACACAGAATCGCGCTGCACTTTAGCAGACATGGGGCGGGGCTAATAATTAACAGCACCCCCCACGCATCTCCTAACGTGCGTAAAAAACACACAACAAACGCACACTTAAAAACCCGGAAGGCTCAAATCGCCAAAATACTACAAGAACTGCTTTGCTAACAATAAATGGCTCCGCATGTGCGACCCGCGACTGAAGTTCGTTTTTGAAACCCGCGGCCAAACGCACAATTTTGTACTTTGTCGCTTCGTTAGGAAAGGCGCAGATGTGAGCGCAGATCCGTCATCGATTAAAATATTGACTGAAGTCGCAACGTTGTATCGTCTGCGTCTTCAATTGTATCGATGGAATAGATGATCAGTTGGCTATAAATGTGACTGATCAATATCAGGCGACTTGTGCGTGTTGGGAACGAGCGTAAAAAAAGCGCACTTTCCCGACGCGCACAGAATCGATTTACTATATATTCACACTACAATGCAGTGCGGGAGAGCCGCCGCGTTCCGGTGCAACTTCCTGCACCGCATTCCAATCGCAGTGCCCTTGCAATCTGCTGCGGGGGGGTCAGTTAAAGTTCACACCCCAAACGCAGGTCACAACGCATTGCACTCGCCCGCCGCGGCCCGCAGAAAACTGCATGATAGAAAATACCGTGCGATGCGGTCGCTGTGCATATTAAAAAAAGTAGTGCATGCGGTACGTCTAGGCGTGGCTCACACCGCTGCGATTTCAGGTGTGATTTGGGAGTTGAAATCGTATCAGAAATCGCATCTAATGAATGTGAATGTCATCCGGGATTTGCTGCAACGCGGTTTCAAAGGTAGTTCTTGTGTGACTTTTTCCGCAGTTTGTTGCGATTTCATTGCGTTTTCTGAAGATTTGTTTGAGATTTCCCAGCGATTTCTTGCGTTTTGCTTTACATTTTTGCGGTGCGATTTCTAAAGTCGTTCTTGTGTGACTTTCTGCAGTTTGTTGCGATTTCACATATAGACTACAATAGAAATCGCTCTGCAAAACGCAAAGGAATAAGCAAGAAATCGCTGGGAAATCTCAAACAAATCTTCAGAAAACGCGGTGACTTTTTCCACACTTTGTTGCGATTTCATTGCGTTTTCTGAAGATTTGAGATTTCCTAGCGATTTCTTGCGTCTTCCTTTGAGTTTTGCAGAACGATTTCTATTGTAGTCTATATGTGAAATCGCAACAAACTGCAGAAAGTCACACAAGAACTACTTTAGAAATCGCATTGCAGCAATTAGTCACCGGCCCTAAACAATCCTACACCAATCCTACACCGCTCCTACACCGCTCCTACAGCTCTCCTACACCGCTCCTACACCGGCCCTACACCACTCCTCCACCGGCCCTACACCGCTCCTACACCGGCCCTACACCGGCCCTACACCGCTCCTACACCGCTCCTACACCGCTCCTACACCGGCCCTACACCGCTCCTACACCGGCCCTACACCACTCCTACACCTCTCCTACACCGGCCCTACACCGCTCCTACACCGCTCCTACACTGCTCCTACACCGGCCCTACACCGCTCCTACACCGCTCCTACACCGCTCCTACACTGCTCCTACACCGGCCCTACACTGCTCCTACACCACCACTCCTACACCGCTCCTACACCGCTCCTACACCGGCCCTACACCACTCCTACACCGGCCCTACACCAATCCTACACCGCTCCTACACCGGCCCTACACCACTCCTACACCGCTCCTACACCGGCCCTACACCGGCCCTACACCACTCCTACACCCGCTCCTACACCGCTCCTACACCGGCCCTACACCGCTCCTACACCGGCCCTACACCGCTCCTACACCGCTCCTACACCAATCCTACACCGGCCCTACACCAATCCTACACCGCTCCTACACCACTCCTACACCAATCCTACACCGCTCCTACACCGCTCCTACACCGCTCCTACACCAATCCTACACCGCTCCTACACCGGCCCTACACCGCTCCTACACCAATCCTACACCAATCCTACACCGCTCCTACACCGCTCCTACACCGGCCCTACACCGCTCCTACACCGCCCGCTCCTACACCGCTCCTACACCAATCCTACACCGCTCCTACACCAATCCTACACCAATCCTACACCGCTCCTACACCAATCCTACACCGCTCCTACACCGGCCCTACACCGCTCCTACACCGCTCCTACACCAATCCTACACCGCTCCTACACCGGCCCTACACCGCTCCTACACCGCTCCTACACCGGCCCTACACCACTCCTACACCGCTCCTACACCACTCCTACACCGCTCCTACACCGGCCCTACACCGCTCCTACACCGGCCCTACACCGCTCCTACACCAATCCTACACCGCTCCTCCACTGGCCCTACACCGCTCCTACACCAATCCTACACCGGCCCTACACCGCTCCTACACCAATCCTACACCGGCCCTACACCGCTCCTACACTGGCCCTACACCGCTCCTCCACCGGCCCTACATCGCTCCTACACCGGCCCTACACCGGCCCTACATCGCTCCTGCACCGCTCCTACACCGCTCCTACACCGCTCCTACACCGGCCCTACACCGCTCCTACACCGCTCCTACACCGCTCCTACACCAATCCTACACCAATCCTACACCAATCCTACACCGCTCCTACACCGGCCCTACACCGCTCCTACACCGCTCCTACACCGCTCCTACACCAATCCTACACCAATCCTACACCAATCCTACACCGCTCCTACACCGGCCCTACATCGCTCCTACGCCCGGAATGGGGCAATACGCTACATGAGCTACTTTGACCCATCGCATGGAAATGTGCAAAAACAAATCGCTTGTTCACAAAATGCTCGATGTGAACGGTTCCTCAGGGAATTCTTTATTCTCAGTTGCAGGGAAGTCCATTGAAATCGATTGGCTTCCCTACACACGGCGCGCCCTGTACAGGGGGAATCGAGCTGAAAGAACGATCGTTCACTCCATCTGAATCACGATCGGCTCTCCAGCACTTCGTCCAATCGATCGGAAGCGATCGCCCAAATTTCCACTGCGACCACATACTGTATATACCGGACTCCTCCTACTATATACTGTATATACCGGGCTCCTATATACCGGGGGATATGTAGGAGTCAGTGGGGGGATGTTGGTGTCACTGGGGGATATTGGTGTCACTGGTTGGGATGTGGGTGTCACTGGGGGGGATGTCTGTGTCACTGGAGGGGATTTTCTTATCATTGGAGGGAATGTTGGTGTCACCAGGGGGATGTCAGTGAAACGTGGGGATGTTGGTGTCACTGGAGGGAATGTTGGTGTCACTGAAGGGGATGTTGGTGTCACTGGAGGGGATGTTGGTGTCACTGAAGGGGATGTTGGTGTCACTGGAGGGGATGTTGGTGTCACTGGCTGATCTCACCGAATAATGTGTGAAGAGTAGAAGTCGGCCGGTGGGAGGTGTCACATTCTCAGGGATAGCTATTATTATTATAATTATTATTGCTAATAATTATTGTTAATAATTAATAATTTTATTATTTAATTGGCTAATAATTTCATAACAATAATAATAATAATAATTAACAAATGAAAATAACAAATCAGATAAATGTTAATTAATTCATTATTATGATGAATAATAATAACAATAATAGTTGATGTTATTATTATGATTATATTATTATTGTTAATTAACAATTATTTGTTCTGTAATTTAATTTATTAGTAAATTATTATTATTTAATCATTAACAAAAATAAGTAAATACAATATTTTTTAAAATTCATTTTTATTGTTAATTAACGATTGTTTAAATTATTATTAAAATTATTCGCAGTAAGAAAGAAAGTCAGGAAAAGAGTAACATAAAAAAAATGTTCACATAAATATCATTTTTTTTACCTCATTTTCTGTGTAATTTCTACTTTGTAAAAAAAAAAAATCAAATAATAATAAAATAAAGGAGGAAAATAAAACATCGGGGGTCTATTTATACAACATTTGTTGGACGAATGTCACACACATTGGTGCAGATGCCCCCCCCCCCCCCCCCGGGTTGACCTTTGACCGCTCCACCTACTGGCCAAAATGCGGTATAGTTTTGAGAGTGACCTCAAACAGAAGAAATGACCATTTTGACCAGCAGGTGGCGCTGAAACAGGATTTATTCTATTATAGAAAATACGGGAAGATTTGTCCAACGAATGTTTTATAATCCGACCCCAATGTGTGCGCCTGCAGGATATACTGGATATTACCTTGTAAAAGGAGCAGTGACATCATCGCTGTGACATCATCATCATAGCAGAGCTGTGGGAGGGGCCCAGCAGGCTCTACCCACTACAGAGAACTATGGGAGGGGGCGGAGACAAGATCAGTCACCCTGCACAAGGAGAGAGAGCAGAGCTGTGGGAGGGGCCCAGCAGACTCCACCCACTACAGGAGGGGGCGGAGACGAGACCAGTCACCCTCTACAAGGAGAGAGAGCAAAGCTGTGGGAGGGGCCCAGCAGGCTCAGCCCACTACAGGAGGGGGCAGAGACAGGACCAGTCACCCTCTACAAGGAGAGAGCGCAGAGCTGTGGGAGGGGCCCAGCAGGCTCCACCCACTACAGAAAGCTACAGGAGGGGGCGGAGACAAGACCAGTCACCCTCTACAAGGAGAGAGCAAAGCTGTGGGAGGGGCTAGCAGGCTCCACCCACTATAGAAAGCTACAGGAAGGGGAGGAGACCAGACCAGTCTCCCTGCACAAGAAGCAAGAGCAGAGCCGTGGGAGGGGCCCAGCAGGCTCCACCCACTATAGAAAGCTACAGGAAGGGGAGGAGACCAGACCAGTCTCCCTGCACAAGAAGCAAGAGCAGAGCTGTGGGAGGGGCCCAGCAGGCTCCACCCACTACAGAAAGCTACAGGAGGGGGTGGAGACCAGACCAGTCTTCCTGCACAGGGAGAGAGATCAGCAGTGGGCGGTCTTTCTTCCAGGAAGTCTCATCCCGGGGTGACGGCACACTTTGTGATGATCCCTCATTGTCTCTCGCAGAGAAGCGAACCCCATCGAGGAGATGATCATGAAGGGAGACGAGGAGGGCCTGAACAACGCCATGAAGTCCGGGAAGAGGCTGAACGTGTCCAACAAAGATGGCTGGCTGCCCATGCACGAGGCGGCCTATTATGGATCCCTGGGCTGCCTGAAGGTGTTACTGAAAGGTCTGTAGCAGCTCACAGCCCTGACACTGTATAACATGAGGAACATACCGCCTATGGCCACTAGAGGGAGCAATTCTGTGCGCTTTACCTCCCTCTAGTGGCCAAATGTGGCATTTTCTGTTATAAATCAATGACTTACATTCGAACAGAACAGGGTGTAGCCTATCCACATTCTTTTTTTGGGGTTTTTTTTTTTGCCCCATTTGCACAGAACAAATGTACGTGTATTTTTAACCGGGTAATCAACCCCTCAGGTGTATTGTCCTTGCCACTTATATTTGAATTGCCAGCTACACGTGGAATGTTGTATCCTCTATTACAGTGGGCTCCAATCTGTGGCCCGTGGGCCGAATGCAGCCCTTTGTCTGCCTCTATCCAGCCCTTGGGGTACTATTCCTCCTACTGACACCAACAAGGAGGCACCATTTCTTCCACTGGCACCAACTATGGGGCAGTTTTCCTTTCACGGACACCAAGGATTATAATAAATAATTAATAATTAAATAATAAATATGAATGAAAAAGCTGAAAAAACATAACAAATGATAAAACAGATGATAAGTTTTCTCTATTGGCTAATTAAAAAAAAGCTTTATAAACGCTGTACAAAAATGCGCAACAAAACGCCCCAAAAAATGCTCGAAAACGCAACTCTCAGGTGTGAATGCAGCCTTAGGTACACTCTACACAAATGGGCGGACTGACAACTCATGGGGCCCCTGGGCAATAGAGGATCATGGGGCCCCTGTGTCCTTGCCCAATCTCAAACCACACCCAAAAAAACCTATGAAAGGTACCAGGGGCATCTCAAGGGGCCCCCTACTGACCCCGGGCCCTCGGGCAGTGCCGGAATGGTCAGTCCGCCCCTGCTCTGCAAAATGCTCTATGTATCCCTCTTGAGTAGATTTCCCTTTACTTCCTGTTCTGGAGACCATACAGGAAGTGAGGGGAAATTTCCCCAGTGTGGGGTACATTGATAAAAATGAGCCCCTCCCCCGCTGTATCCAAAGCTGGAGTTGAGCTGTATGAGATCACAGAACATTCACCCCGAACATTCCGCTTGTTCCTTCCCGCAGCGTACCCTACGACCATCGACCAGCGCACTCTGCTGGAGGAAACGGCGCTCTATCTTGCTGCTGTGAGAGGGCACTTGGATTGCTTGCATCACTTGCTGGAGTATGGAGCCGAGCCGGACATTGTGAACAAGACGAGGGAGACTCCACTGTATAAAGGTGAGAGGTTCTAGGAACTGGTCCTATGTTAAAGCTGCCTTCCCTGGTCCCCCTCCCCCCTCATCACCATTCACTGGGTCTCTGTGCTTCTCTATGCAGCCACTTCATGCCTACATGTACCCCAGCAATGGCTGAATGGCATTTCTCAGGGTGGGTTTCCCGATGGTGACCATGTGAGTGGGCCGTGTCTGTGACGTGTGTGTTGGAATGTCCACAATGGGTGACAACCCAGGAGTGCAAGTGGGGGACAGGAACACAGCGTTGTCACCCTATAACAGGAAGTGCCTGAACAAGGATCTTCATGGCAGGATCACCAATTTTTATGACAGCTGCAGATTTAAAATGATTGAAAACGACTTTTGAACTCCGGGCAGATATAAGTGACTCAACCGAATGCAGCTCTGTATCCAAGTGTCGCTAAAGGACATTTTTTTTCCATTTTGGATAGCGTAAGGGAGGATTATGACCCCTGTCAGGTTTTTATTGCATCTGTGTCCCCATTGTAGAGATCTCCCCTTACTTCCTGCCCCATTGCACAACAGGAAGTGAGAGGAGATCCCTCCAAAGTGAGGGAATCCCGGGCTGTCTCCATCACTAGTGTCCCCATTGTAAGATTTTCCCTCTGTTCCTGTTCTGGTGACAACCAAAAATGTAGGATTTTCTTTCACTTTCAATGGCCACTGGGACAAATAAAGAAGGTGAATCTCCCTAACGGGGACGCAGACAGCAACAAAAAACAGACGGGGGGTCTAATCCCCCTCCACTCCTTCCAAAACTAACACATTTTTTTTTTTACTTTAGTGACCCGTTCATGAATGTATCATGAAATCTATTAAATCCAAGCAGTCTCTGAATGTGACCTGCATCAGCCTCTTGCAGTCCCTGTACAGCAGGGCTATAGTGAAGGAAGGAGCAGCACAAGGAGCCAGTCAATTCATGTGCTGACAGGAGGAGAGAGCGGAGTGACAGATCAGCTCATCACTGTGCTGCTTCTTCTTTCACTGTCTAGTCAAAGTATGGGGGCTCGTCCGGGACTACCTGGGCTCAGAAGAAATGAAGGATGCTGAATTTGCCTTGGCCTCAAATTTCTGTACAAGCACAGATCAGATTGCCTATTTGTGCTGCTTCTCTTTATTCCAGTCTGATCTTTGCTGTACAGAAAATTGATACCAATGCAAATTCAACATCCTTCATTTCTTCTGAGCCCAGGTAGTCCCGGATGAGCCCCCATACTTTGCCACTCTGCTCTCTTCTCCTAACAGCATGCTTCTTACAAGTACATGAACTGATTGGCTATTTGTGCTGCTTCTCTTTATTCCAGTCTGATCTCTGCTGTACAGAAATGTGATGCCAAGGCAAATTCAGCACCCTTCATTTCTTCTGAGCCCAGGTAGTCCCGGACGAGCCCCCATACTTTGACTAGACAGGGAAAGAAGAAGCAGCGCAGTGATGAGCTCATCACTCTGTCACTCTTCTCTCTCCTCCTAGCAGCATGCTTCTTACAAGTACATGAACTGATCGGCTATTTGTGCTGCTTCTCTTTATTCCAGTCAGTTCATATATGTGTAAGAAGCATGCTGTTAGGAGGAGAGAGCAGAGTGGCAGAGAGATGAGCTCATCACTGCGCTGCTTCTTCTTTCCCTGTCCAGTCAAAGTATGGGGGCTCGTCCGGGACTACCTGGGCTCAGAAGAAATGAAGGATGTTGAATTTGCCTTGGCATCAAATTTCTGTACAGCAGAGATCAGAGTGGAATAAAGAAAAGCAGCACAAACAGCCAAGCAGTTCATGTACTTGTAAGAAGCATGCTGCTAGGAGGAGAGAGCAGAGTGACAGAGAGATGAGCTCATCACTGTGCTGCTTCTCCTTTCACTGTCCGGTCACTGGCTGGGGGCAGGTCCAGGATGACCCAGGCTCAGAGGAAGTGGGTTGAATGATGCTGGCCTTTGAACTGAGGACATCTAGTGGCAGTAGAAAGTACTGCAGGGCAATAGTTGACGGTGAATATTGCAGCAAAATCTTTCTGCTTTAAGCAATGCGGGATTCTAGCGATTGGGTCGCATTTATTTTAAATTAAAATGGCGGTCAGCTGCGTTCAGCGATTTCAGTGGCTCCTTATTTAAAACGTTTCATAGAGGTTCCCCTTCAATAAATGGGACAGATCGTCCTCCTGAGCACAGCAGGTGGCAGGGGGGTCATATTGATTTGATCGTCAGCTCACGTGTCTACCGTTGTGGTTGTTCTGCGCAGCTTGCGAGCGGAAGAGCGCGGACGCAGTGCGGACGCTGGTGGCGTTCAGGGCCGACGTCAACCACAGGTGTAACCAGGGCTGGACGGCGCTGCACGAGGCGGTGGCCCGGAACTCCCTGGACATCATGGACATCCTGGTGACAGCCGGCGCCAAGGTCGAGGCCAAGAACTGCTACGGCATCACTCCCTTGTTTGTAGCGGCGCAGAGCGGGCAGCTGGAGGCGCTGCGGTACAT
Organism: Staurois parvus; assembly: GCA_951230385.1. NCBI lineage: Eukaryota > Metazoa > Chordata > Amphibia > Anura > Ranidae > Staurois > Staurois parvus. Next base: position 15,236 of record CATNWA010017176.1, on the reverse strand, counting down.
CCTGAAGTGCGGTAGGTGCCGTTCGCCAGATCAAATCAGATCTCATAAAGGGGTGTCGGGGGGGGGAGGGGTTTACTTACTGAGCACCGTGTGAATCTAATGCTGGCCATACTGTACATTCACCTGTTACATTGTTTCAATCTCGGAACTCTTCTCCTTCTCAGGGTCCCTTCATGACGTCTATTTGCGGAAATGCGCGTCAGGTGCGTTCATGCAATGCAGATCAGTTCATTGAATGCGCTTGACGTGCATTCCACTGCAGTACCAAGAAAATGGGGACTGTCCCCAACAAACAGGGACAGGCAGCAACCAAATTCTAATGGGCCTTTGAAGTATATTTGCTGCCTGTCCCGGTTTGCTGGGGACAGTCCTCATTTTTTTGGCAGCATGTTGGCGCATTTCTGCCACCAATAGATGGAGTGAGCGAGCGCTTTGATTCAAAGCATCCATTAAAGAGAACTATGAACAAAGCCCATCCCTCTATAGTGTGTACTTGTCTCAGTCCAGAGCACTAAGCGCCATTTCTGTCTGCTGTCTCCTTCCTCTGCTATCAGCTCAGTTCTGGTAAGTTTTCCTGACACCAAGACACAAAAGGTGACAGAGAAGGGAGTTCCAGCACACAGCCTGTGATTGACAGCCTCAGCTCTGTTCCTGTGTGCTGTGTGAAGGGGTGTCCCTTTCTTCCAATCTGTGTCCTTGGTTCTACCCCCTACCCACCTTTGAGCTCTCTCTTTGTTCCACCCCCCCCACCCACCTCTGAGCACTGTCCCTTGGTTCCACCACCTACCCACCTCTGAGCACCGTCCCTTGGTTCCACCCCCTACCCACCTCTGAGCCCCCTCTCTTGGTTCCACCCCCTACCCACCTCTGAGCACCCTACCTTGGTTTCACCTCCTACCCACCTCTGAGCCCCCTCTCTTGGTTCCACCCCCTACCCACCTCTGAGCACCCTACCTTGGTTCCACCCCCTACCCACCTCTGAGCACGTCCCTTGGTTCCACCCCCTACCCACCTCTGAGCACCCTACCTTGGTTCCACCTCCTACCCACCTCTGAGCCCCCTCTCTTGGTTCCACCCCCTACCCACCTCTGAGCACCCTACCTTGGTTCCACCCCCTACCCACCTCTGAGCACCCTCTCTTGGTTCCACCCCCTACCACCTCTGAGCACCCTCCCTTGGTTTCACCCCCTACCCACCTCTGAGCACCCTCCCTTGGTGCCATGCCCTACCCACCTCTGAGCACTGACCCTTAGTTCCGCCCACTGCCCACCTACCAGTCCCGCCCCTTTTAGAGAATACAGAACCAAGTATAATTTTGTGCTGCTAAGGCATTTGTATGGAATTTGTTAATAACAAGAACAGATCTCCCAGTAGCCAGCAACAATGGCCCCCTCCCTCAACAGTAGATCTCTCCCAGCAACAATAGAAATCCACGCAAAAATAGATCCCCACCAGTGACAATAGATCCCCCAGCAGCCAGCATTAATAGACCCTCCAGCCTACCCCAGCGTCCCTTGTCATTACATATATCCAGTGCTGCGTCCCCTGACTGAATCACTCAATTAATTTCTGAACAGATATGGAAGTCGATGTCAGCTGATCACATAAAATCACTTCAGGAAACAAAAATCCTGTAAAAGCTGAATATTGTCTGTAGTCCAATCGCCTGTAACAGTCAGGCGCATGTGGTGAATGTAAAGTTTCTGGAGCTGTGTGTGGCCACGCCCCCTCCACAGCATAGCTCAGCTGTGTACTGATGAGTGGACTGTTCCTTTAACAGGAGCCGATATCAATACTCAGGCCAATGACAACGCCACCGCCCTGTACGAGGCGAGCAAGAATGGGCACGACCACATCGTGGAGTTCCTGCTGTCGCAAGGGGGCGGACGCCAACAAGCCGAATAAGGACGGATTCTTACCCATCCACATCGCCGCCAAGAAGCGGGATAATGACGAGTAAGTGCCGCCATTCCTATACTACCCAACTGGAAGCTGTTCTCTCCACCCTTCATTCCGCCTTCTCTCCACCCCTCATTCCTCCATAACTCCGCCCCTTATTCCTCCGTCTCTCCACCCTTCATTCCTCCATCTGTCCGCTCTTCATTCTGCCTTCTCTCTGCCCCTCATTCCTCCGTAGCTCCGCCCCTCATTCCTCCGTCTCTCCACCCTTCATTCCTCCATCTGTCCGCCCTTCATTCCTCTGTCTCTCCGCCCCTCATTCAGCCTTTTCTCTGCCCATCATTCCTCCATAACTCTGATCCTCATTCCTCTGTCTCTCCGCCCTTCATTCCTTCATCTCTCTGCCCCTCACTCCTTCATCTCTCCGCCCCTCACTCCTTCATCTCTCCGCCCCTCACTCCTTCATCTCTCCGCCCATCATTCCTCCATCTCTCTGGCCTTCATTCCTCCTCTCATTCCTCCATCTCTCCGCCCCTCGTTCCTCCATCTCTGCACCTCTCATTCCTCCATCTCTCTGCCTCTCATTCCTCCATCTCTCTGCCCCTCGTTCCTCCATCTCTCCTCCCCTCGTTCCTCCTTTTCTCCACCCCTAATTCCTCCATCTCTCAGCCTCTCATTCCTCCATCTCTGCACCCCTCATTCCTCCATCTCTGCACCTCTCATTCCTCCATCTCTCTGCCTCTCATTCCTCCATCTCTCTGCCTCTCATTCCTCCATCTCTCTGCCCCTCGTTCCTCCATTACTCCGCCCCTCGTTCCTCCATCTCTCCGCCCCTCATTCATCCGTCTTTTTGCCCCTCATTCCTCTGTCTTTTAGCCCCTCGTTCCTCCCTCTCTCCACCCCTCGTTCCTCCCTCTCTCCACCCCTCGTTCCTCCCTCTCTCTGCCTCTTGTTCCTCCCTCTCTCTGCCTCTCGTTCCTCCTTTCCGCCTCTCGTTTCTCCTTCTGTCCGCCCCCAATTCCTCCTTCTCTCTGCCCCTAATTCCTCCATCTGTCCGCCTCTCATTCCTCCATCTGTCCGCCCCTCATTCCTCCATCTGTCCGCCCCTCATTCCTCCATCTTTTCACCCCTCATTCCAACGTTTTTTTTGCCCCTCTTTACTCCGTCTTTCACCCCTCTCTCTGTCCCTCGTTCCTCCCTCTCTCCGCCTCTCATTCCTCCTTCTCTCCGCCCTCTCATTCCTTCATCTCTCCGGCCTTCATTCCTCCTTCTCTCCGCTTCTCCACCCCTCATTTCTCCTTCTCTCTGCACCTAATTCCTCCATCTGTCCACCTCTCATTCCTCCATCTGTCCGCCCCTCATTCCTCCATCTTTTCACCCCTCATTCCACTGTTTTTTTTGCCCCTCTTTCCTCTGTCTTTCGCCCCTTTCTCCGCCCCTCATTCTTCCCTCTCTCTGCTCCTTGTTCCTCCCTCTCTCCGCCTCTCGTTCCTCCCTCTCTCCGCCTCTCGTTCCTCCCTCTCTCCGCCTCTCGTTCCTCCCTCTCTCCACCTCTCATTCCTTCTTCTCTTCGCCTCTCATTTCTCCTTTTCTCCGCCTTTCATTCCTTCATCTCTCTGGCCTTCATTCCTCCTTCTCTCCGCTTCTCCACCCCTCATTTCTCCTTCTCTCTGCCCCTAATTCCTCCATCTGTCCGCCTCTCATTCCTCCCTCACTCCTCCCCTCGTTCCTCCCTCTCTCCACCCTTCATTCCTCCTGGGTGTCCCTCTCTGTGGTCTGATGTGTAGATTTCTATATACAGTTTAAAGATCTCCTATACACAGAGAGGGCTCATTCACAATAACATTACCAGCTCCTGATCATGTGATCACAGTGATAGCCAATCACTATCCAAACAAAAAAATGTTTTAGGCCCCACCCCCTGCACTGCTTCCCCTCTATGTGGATATATTGTAACTTTTTCTGTGTAGAAATAAAGATACAATAATTCTTTCCGAACTGGATCCAGGTCAGGCTGCGTTCCCGCTGTCGGAGCGCACGTGCAATTCTGCTGGTCACATGCAGGGCGGCTCATTCATTTGAATGGGCTGCACTATGTGCAACAAACACTCTGAAGACGTCCCCGACCCTTTTTAGAAATTGCGTCACACCGAACGCAAGAACTCATGAAAACGCGCAAAATTACAGATGTGTGGGGGTGACGGGTATAAAAATGCCCGAAACTCAGGTTCCCAGAGAAGTGTATTTGTGCTTTTTACATGGTGGTTAGAAAAAACTTTGCTGGGTACCATGGATGTAAGGAGGGACTCTGCTGGGTACCATGGATGTAAGGGGGGACTCTGCTGGGTACCATGGATGTAAGCGGGGACTCTGCTGGGTACCATGGATGTAAGCGGGGACTCTGCTGGGTACCATGGATGTAAGGGGGGACTCTGCTGGGTACCATGGGTGTAAGGGGGGACTCTGCTGGGTACCATGGGTGTAAGGGGGGACTCTGCTGGGTACCATGGATGTAAGGGGGGACTCTGCTGGGTACCATGGATGTAAGGGGGGACTCTGCTGGGTACCATGGATGTAAGCGGGGACTCTGCTGGGTACCATGGATGTAAGCGGGGACTCTGCTGGGTACCATGGGTGTAAGGGGGGACTCTGCTGGGTACCATGGATGTAAGGGGGGACTCTGCTGGGTACTATGGATGTAAGGGGGGACTCTGCTGGGTACCATGGATGTAAGCGGGGACTCTACTGGGTACCATGGATGTAAGGAGGGACTCTGCTGGGTGCCATGGATGTAAGGAGGGACTCTGCTGGGTGCCATGGATGTAAGGGGGAACTCTGCTGGGTGCCATGGATGTAAGGAGGGACTCTGCTGGGTGCCATGGATGTAAGGGGGGACTCTGCTGGGTACCATGGATGTAAGGGAGGACTCTGCTGGGTACCATGGATGTAAGGGGGGACTCTACTGGGTACCATGGATGTAAGGGGGGACTCTACTGGGTACCATGGATGTAAGGGGGGACTCTACTGGGCACCATGGATGTAAGGGGGGACTCTACTGGGTACCATGGATGTAAGGGGGGACTTTGCTGGGTACCATGGATGTAAGGGGGGACTCTGCTGGGCACATATGGATGTAAGGGGGGACTCTGCTGGGCACATATGGATATAAGGGGGGAGCACTGCTGGGCACATATGGAAGTAATGGGGAACTCTGCTGGGCACATATGGATGTAAGGGGGGACTCTGCTGGGCACATATGGATGTAAGGGGGGACTCTGCTGGGCACACATGGATGTAAGGGGGGACTCTGCTGGGAACATATGGATGTAGGGGGGGACTCTGCTGGGCACATATGGATGTAAGGGGGGACTCTGCTGGGCACACATGGATGTAAGGGGGACTCTGCTGGGCACACATGGATGTAAGGGGGACTCTGCTGGGCACATATGGATGTAAGGGGGGACCCTGCTGGGCACACATGGATGTAAGGGGGGACGGGACTCTGCTAGGCACACATGCATGTAAGGGGGGGGGGCTCTGCTGGGCACATATGGATGTAAGGGGGACTCTGCTTGGCACACATGGATGTAAGGGGGGGACTCTGCTGGGCACACATGGATGTAAGGGGGGGGGGACTCTGCTGGGCACACATGGATGTAAGGGGGACTCTGCTTGGCACACATGGATGTAAGGGGGGGGGGGCTCTGCTGGGCACACATGGATGTAAGGGGGGACTCTGCTGGGCACACATGGATGTAAGGGGGGGGCTCTGCTGAACACACATGGATGTAAGGGGGGGGGGCTCTGCTGGGCACACATGGATGTAAGGGGGGACTCTACTGGGCACCATGGATGTAAGGGGGGACTCTACTGGGTACCATGGATGTAAGGGGGGACTTTGCTGGGTACCATGGATGTAAGGGGGGACTCTGCTGGGCACATATGGATGTAAGGGGGGACTCTGCTGGGCACATATTGATGTAAGGGGGGACTCTGCTGGGCACACATGGATGTAAGGGGGACTCTGCTGGGCACACATGGATGTAAGGGGGACTCTGCTGGGCACATATGGATGTAAGGGGGGGGGGACTCTGCTAGGCACACATGCATGTAAGGGGGGGGGGGGCCCTGCTGGGCACACATGGATGTAAGGGGGGGGGGGACTCTGCTAGGCACACATGCATGTAAGGGGGGGGGGGGCTCTGCTGGGCACATATGGATGTAAGGGGGACTCTGCTGGGCACACATGGATGTAAGGGGGGGGGGGGCTCTGCTAGGCACACATGCATGTAAGGGGGGGGGGCTCTGCTGGGCACATATGGATGTAAGGGGGACTCTGCTGGGCACACATGGATGTAAGGGGGGGGGGGGGGGGGCTGCTAGGCACACATGCATGTAAGGGGGGGGGGGGGGGGGGGCTCTGCTAGGCACACATGCATGTAAGGGGGACTCTGCTTGGCACACATGGATGTAAGGGGGGACTCTGCTGGGCACACATGGATGTAAGGGGGGGGGGGGGCTCTGCTAGGCACACATGCATGTAAGGGGGGACTCTGCTGGGCACACATGGATGTAAGGGGGGGGGGGGGGGGGGGGGGGGGACTCTGCTGGGCACACATGGATGTAAGGGGGGGGGGCTCTGCTGGGCACACATGGATGTAAGGCGGGGGGACTCTGCTGGGCACACCTAATGCAGCCCCCACATGTAAGGAGTGGTGATCTTCTCTATGACACTTCTTGTCCGGGGTTCAGATCCAGGCTCAGGGCGCCCCTCTTTCCCATCTCATACCATTGGGAGGAATGTTCTCCCGTGGCCTCTGCGTTGTGATCTCAGCCTCCACCCCCCATCCCCCCCCCCTCCATATTCCATGCTTGGGGGAAGAGATTAGGCTGACAGATCTTACAAGTAATGAGTAATGGATCTGGCACTGAAAACACTAACAGCAGCTCCTGCACTGGGGGTCCGATGTCACTGCTCAGGAATCTCAGGCGCTTCACAACTGCAATCTGCTTCTCTATCAGCCCGAGGCAACCTGCTGACCTCCATCTGGGGAGGACCAGCGAGGAGCCATGATGCTGGGACTTGCAGTTCCTCCATGGCTGGAAAAGTATGCGTTCTGTAAACCCTGACGATGGACTTCTCTTGGTGTGATGCGGTTTGGCCGCAGCGCGTGCATTTAGCCGCAGTTCCATCAATTTTCCGTCACATCGCAAGTTTTTGCTGCATCTTTGCACTTTCAGAAAACGCGGCACAAAGACGTCATCGAAGGCCGAGACGATTTTCAAAACGCGATTTTCTGTGTCGCATAGGGCCGGCTTGTTCACTTGGATGGGCTGCCAATGCGCTTTTGTCGTCCCAAAAGAAGCTCCTCCTCCTCTTCAGGCAACAAGCTTCATGGGATTCTGAAAGCTTTGCAATGATTGTGGCACAATCGCATCGCGTTTGGGATGCCACTAGAGAATTATGGCACCCAAAAGCACGTTCTGCAGGTATTTGGGATCGCAGGCGGAATCGCAGAGATTCTGCCCGCGATCCCAAATCGCGAGATATGAATGGGGCCCCATAAAAAGTCCATGGGGCCGCCGCTAAAACCACAGGTAGCAAGCAAAAAACGCAGAGATACCCGCGCTGCGGCCAAAGTACAGTGTGAAGCCCAGCTTATTAGTTAGGCCCCGTTCACGTAGCGTTCTCAATCGTGATCCTCAAATTGCGATTCTCACATGATTCCACGTGTCACGCATAGGACAGCCCAACCTGGAGGGGCTTTTAAAGCACCGCCTATGGAAAGTATAGGGGACTGAAGTTTGCCGCCGTTTCACGGGCGCACGCAATTTTAATGTTTGACATGTTCGGTATCTATTTACTCGGCACCATGTACTGTTCCCCGTTTACATCCCGCATTCTGTCTATTTCCGATAGGATCGTGTCCATGCTGATCCCGGTGACGAGCCGCACGCGGGTGAAGAGGAGCGGAATAAGCCCCCTGCACATTGCGGCCGAACGCAATAACGACGACATCCTGGAGGAACTCATTGAGGCCGGCTATGACGTCAACTTCACGCTCTCCTTCGACCGCGCCAGGCTGTACGAGGACAGACGCAGCACCGCGCTTTACTTCTCCGTCATGAACAACAACATTTATGCCACCAGGCTGCTCCTGGAAGCCGGCGCCAACCCTAACGTGGACATCCTCAACCCGCTGCTCATCTCCATCCGACACGGCTGCCTGACCACCATGAGGCTGCTCCTGGATCACGGCGCCAATATCAACGCCTTCATCGCCTCCCCACCCCACCTCCTTCCCGGCCACCATCATGTTCTCCATGAAGTATCTCAGCTTGTTGAAGTATCTCATGGATCTCGGCTGTGACGCCGACTCCTGCTTTCAATGCGAATACGGAAACGGACCGCACCCGCCTGTTGAGGATGGGAGACGCCGCGACGACGATCCCCAAAACCAAAAACAGCCCAAAATCGTTCAGGTACGAGTTTTCCTGGTATTTCTACTCATTATATTGCATTTTAATTAAAGTAGAAACCTCGTTCGCAGGGGGGTCCTACAGCGTGTGCCTGTGCGGGGGGGGGGCATGATTCCCCACACCAAGACATCAGAGGTCCTCCCATCACATCAGAGGATCCCCCCACCACATCAGAGGTCCTCCCATCACATCAGGGGATCCCCCCACCACATCAGAGGTCCTCCCATCACATCAGAGGTCCTCCCATCACATCAGAGGTCCTCCCATCACATCAGAGGTCCTCCCATCACATCAGGGGATCCCCCATCACATCAGAGGATCCCCCCATCACATCAGAGGATCCCCCATCACATCAGAGGATCCCCCATCACATCAGAGGATCCCCCCACCACATCAGGGGATCCCCCATCACATCAGAGGCCCCCCATCACATTATGGGATCCCCCATCACATCAGAGGGTCCCCCCATCACATCAGAGGATCCCCATCATATCAGAGGATCCCCCCCCATCACGTCAGAGGATCCCCCCATCACACCAGAGGATCCCCCATCACACCAGAGGATCCCCCATCACACCAGAGGATCCCCCACATCACATCAGAGGGTCCCCCCATCACATCAGAGATCCTTTCATTACATCAGAGGATCCGCCAATTATGTCAGAGTCTCCCCCATCACATCAGAGGTCCCCCCATCACATCAGAGGTCCCCCAATCACATCAGAGGTCCCCCAATCACATCAGAGGTCCCCCAATCACATCAGAGGTCCTCCCATCACATCAGAGGATCCCCCCACCACATCAGAGGTCCTCCCATCACATCAGGGGATCCCCCCACCACATCAGAGGTCCTCCCATCACATCAGAGGTCCTCCCATCACATCAGGGGATCCCCCATCACATCAGAGGATCCCCCCATCACATCAGAGGATCCCCCATCACATCAGAGGATCCCCCATCACATCAGAGGATCCCCCATCACATCAGAGGATCCCCCCACCACATCAGGGGATCCCCCATCACATCAGAGGCCCCCCATCACATTATGGGATCCCCCATCACATCAGAGGGTCCCCCCATCACATCAGAGGATCCCCATCATATCAGAGGATCCCCCCATCACGTCAGAGGATCCCCCCATCACACCAGAGGATCCCCCATCACACCAGAGGATCCCCCATCACACCAGAGGATCCCCCACATCACATCAGAGGGTCCCCCCATCACATCAGAGATCCTTTCATTACATCAGAGGATCCGCCAATTATGTCAGAGTCTCCCCCATCACATCAGAGGTCCCCCCATCACATCAGAGGTCCCCCAATCACATCAGAGGTCCCCCAATCACATCAGAGGATCCCCCATCATATCAGAGGATCCCCCCATCGCATCAGAGGATCCCCCATCACATCAGAGGTCCCCCCATCACATCAGAGGTCCCCCAATCACATCAGAGGATCCCCCATCATATCAGAGGATCCCCCCATCGCATCAGAGGATCCCCCATCACATCAGAGGTCCCCCCCCATCACATCAGAGGATCCCCCATCACATCAGAGGTCCCCCCCCATCACATCAGAGGATCCCCCATCACATCAGAGGTCCTTTCATCACATCAGTGGATCCCCCAACATATCAGAGGATCCCCCATCACATCAGAGGTCCCCCCCATCACAGAGGATCCCCCCATCACATCAGAGGTCCCCCAATCACATCAGAGGATCCCCCATCATATCAGAGGATCCCCCCATCACATCAGAGGTCCCCCCCCATCACATCAGAGGATCCCCCATCACATCAGAGGTCCTTTCATCACATCAGAGGATCCCCCAACATATCAGAGGATCCCCCATCACATCTGAGGTCCCCCCCATCACATCTGAGGTCCCCCCCATCACATCAGAGGATCCCCCCATCACATCAGAGCCCCTCCCATCTCATCAGAGGATCCCCCCATCGCATCAGAGGATCTCCCCATCGCGTCAGAGGCCCCCCATCACATCAGAGGATCCTCCATCATATCAGAGGCCCCCCCATCACATCAGAGGTTCCCCCATCACATCAGAGGTTCTTCATCACATCAGATGCCCCCCATCACATCAGAGGTCTCTCCATCACATCAGAGGTCCCCCAACACATTAATGCCCCCCATCACATCAGAGGATCCCCCCATCACATCAGGGGATCCCCCCCCCCCATCACATCAGAGGATCCCCCCATCACATCAGAGGATCCCCCCCATCACATCAGAGGATCCCTCCATCAATTTGGAGGTCCTTCTATCACATCGGAGGGTCCCACCCATCACAACGGAGGGTCCCCCATCACATCAGAGGGTCCCCCATCACATCAGAGGGTCCCCCCATCACATCAGAGGGTCCCCCATCACATCAGAGGTCTTTCCATCACATCAGAGGGTCCCCCATCACATCAGAGGTCCCCCATCACATTAAAGTCCCTCTGATCACTTCACAGTCCCACGACCACCATCACATCAGAGGGTCCCCCATCACATCGGAGGTCCTTCCATCACATCTGAGTCACCCCCATCACATCAGAGGTCCCCCCATCATATCAGAGGTCTCCCCATCACATCAGATATCCCCCCCCATCACATCAGATATCCCCCATCACATCAGAGGGTCTCCCCATCACATCAGAGGTCTCCCCATCACATCAGATATCCCCCCCATCACATCAGATATCCCCCCATCACATCAGAGGGTCTCCCCCATCACATCAGAGGTCTCCCCATCACATCAGATATCCCCCCATCACATCAGAGGTCTCTCCATCACATCGGATATCCCCATCACATCATAGAATCGTCTCATCACATCAGAAGCCCCTTCCTTCCCATACATGGCTCCTGTACATTCTAGCCCTCCCCTATACATGTGTGCAGCCATGGTGAGACTTACCCCCCTGTTGCTTTCAGCAGCCACTACTGCCCGCTAGTCATGACACATACAAGTGAATGGGGCCGCTCTGCAATCATGTGCAATGCATGCGGTCGTGCTGCACATGTGTGGGGTCCAAGGGGTTAAAGCAGGTGATGAGAAAAATATACAGTGCCCCCTCACTCATGTCATATGCACTTTGAAGAACGATTCAAATGCGGATCACTCTTCAGACAGCTATGCTAGTGTGAGTGAGCCCTGATCTCCCCTCCCCCTGCCACAGGACAACCCAGAGATCAGACCTCCACATCGTGTCTGACTCTATATATAGAACACGCCAAAAACATGAGACTGGATCGTGAGCAGGGGCGGACTGACAACTCATGGGGCCCCGGGCAATAGGGGATCATGGGGCCCCTGGGCAATAGGGGATCATGGGGCCCCTGTGTCCTTGCCCAAACTCAAAAAAGCCTATGAAAAAAGGTACCAGGGGCATCTCATGGGGCCCCCTACTGACCCCGGGCCCTCGGGCAGTGCCCGAGTTTCCAAATGGTCAGTCCGCCCCTGTACATGAGAACTTCATTTATCCCATCTAAGGATTTCCCATCTGAAGGATCCATTGTGGGGTTGGGATATATTTCTGAGTGGGGGGGGGGGGATGGGAGCACGCCTAGCTGTAGATTGCAGGCACGGGTGGACCAACCATGAGCAGGAATACTAATTTTGTATAATTTTGGGTGTTGGTGGGGGGGGGGGGGGGGGGGCACCCACAAAACCTGGTCAAGGTGCGTTTTTGAAAATTCTGGCCATGTTTTAGATGGTTGATGGCCCATCCAACACGTTTCAGGTTTTTTGGTCGCCTTCTTCAAAGTTCTGCGATTATATTAGTTTGGATCCACCTAACGACTGGATCTTCTATAAGTTGGAGCATTAGTGGCCTTCAATGTAGTCTTCCTCCATGGCTGCTTGTCACCAGGACAGGAAGTGAGGGCAAATCTCCCCAACGGGAACATAGAGAAGGGTTCTAACCCCTCCACACTCCATTCAAAACTAACATTCTGGGCTTTGCCAACCATCTTTTGTGGACTGTTGTATGGAAATTAGATTGTCAGCTCTTCAAGGCCAGGAACTGATTGAAATGGATCAGCGTTGGGTGCTTACAATGGATCCATTTGGTGATTGGTCTGTTTTTGCCTCTTTAGTTTTGTGAGATGGTGTCCACCCCGGAGCTCAGCCGCTGGGCCGGTCCCATCATTGACGTCCTCCTGGATTATGTAGGAAACGTCAAGCTCTGTTCGCGGTTGCAGGAACATTTGGACAGCTATGCGGACTGGGAGTGCATCAAGATAAAATCACGTAAGTGTATCGCTCGTTGGCTGGGGGCAAGCAAAGGTGTAAACATACAGCGTGAACATACAGAGTGAACATACAATAATCAACACGCGTGCATATAATGTGAAAGGTTAGCAAGAAGGTTCAATCCAGGATGGACCTTCAGTGGCAGAACTTCATCAGGAAAGGAACCACTCAAACAGTACATGTCCTCCACCAAGAATCACTCTGAGGCTTACCTATGTGCAGGGGCGCCCCTAGGGTGGGTGTCACCCGGTGCGGTAACACTTGGTGACACCCCCTCCGACGATCCCCGCAGAATGGATCGGATTTGCGGATTGAGCATAATGGATCGGACTCTGATCCATTATGCTCCCCAATCCGCAGATCCCATCCATCCAGCGGGGATCATCGGATTTCTTTACAACTTACCTTTTCGTGGAGCGGGTCCGGTGTCACCCCCGTATACGTTGCATGCCGATGATCCCCGCAGGATGGTTCGGATCTGCGGATTGGGGAGGATAATGGTTCGGACTCCGATCCATGATGCTCCCAAATCCGCAGATCCCATCCATCCTGCGGGGATCGTCAGCTTGCTTTACAACTTACCTTTTCGTAAAGCAGGTCCGGCGTCACCCCATGCGGTCGGTGTCTCTCGGTGCGGACCGCACTCCCCGCACCTGCCTCGGGACACCACTGCCTATGTGCATCCAACCCTCAGAGAATTCACAAACCGTGCCGCTTGATAAACTGCAGACCACAGATCAGCGACCCATGCGATTCCTCTGCAGCAATCAACGCATCAAAAGGGTTCACAATAACAAATTTGGCTACTATGTTTATTAAATCAGTTAAAAGCACTGACAAACAAGGAGCTTGAAAAACAGCATCACACAGGACATATCCCGGAATTCTCAGCAGTGCTCGTGCATGCGTAATGACGTTGTGGTTTCTGACTCTGCCCAACGCATGTCGTCAGAGATGACGTCATCAGGAGCACCTGAAATTTTGTATTTCGAGGGGATCCTTCTGTAGCTTTACTAGTCTGCAAGAAGACGTTTTGACAAAATAGGTAGTGCGTGTGCATGCGTAATAATTTATTGGCTTCTAGTCCGCCCCAACGCATTTCATCAGAGATGACGTCATCAGGAGCACCTGAAATTTGGTATTGGAGGGGATCCTTCTGTAGCTTTACTAGTCTGCAAGAAGATATTTTCACAATATAGAGCAATAGTATCACTTTTTCACAAAAGCTTTCCCTTTTTTTTTAGTTAAAAAAAGCCACCCATGAGCTCCACACAAGTGGCTTTGCTTAGCCTGCAGGCAGGAGGAAGCATTTCCTCAGTCTCCGGCGATCACACCAACATTGCAACCCTGAGAGATGGGAGGCTGCAGCAGGGGCTGATCCGTGTCAGACTTTTGAGAACACAGACAGGAACTTCACGGGCACTAGGATTTACAGAATTGCATTATCTTAGATTCGCCATCTCAGTCCAGGAAGTAAATCATGACCCTGGAGGATGGTGCTGTCTTCCAGAAGAGAAAAGCTGATGAAAGAAAGGTGGGGGGGGGCGGTATTGTGATCTTGTCAGGGGGAGTCGTTACTAAGCATGAGTGTGCTTAAAGTGTTACTAAACCCCGGACCCCGCATTCCCTATATCCCCTCTCCCCGGACCCCGCATTCCCTATATCTGCTCTCTTCGGACCCCGCATTCCCTATATCCCCTCTCCCCGGACCCCGCATTCCCTATATTCCGCTCTCCCCCGGACCCCGCATTCACTATATCCGCTCTCCCCGGACCCCCCGCATTCCCTATATCCCCTCTCCCCGGACCCCGCATTCCCTATATCCGCTCTCCCCGGACCCCGCATTCACTATATCCGCTCTCCCCGGACCCCGCATTCCCTATATCCCCTCTCCCCGGACCCCGCATTCCCTATATCCGCTCTCCCCGGACCCCGCATTCACTATATCCGCTCTCCCGGACCCCGCATTCACTATATCCGCTCTCTCCCCGACCCCGCATTCCCTATATCCCCTCTCCCCGGACCCCGCATTCCCTATATCCCCTCTCCCCGGACCCCGCATTCCCTATATCCCCTCTCCCCGGACCCCCGCATTCAGTATATCGCTCTCCCCGGACCCGCATTCACTATATCCGCTCTCCCCGGACCCCGCATTCACTATATCCGCTCTCCCCGGACCCCGCATTCACTATATCCGCTCTCCCCGGACCCCGCATTCCCTTTATCCGCTCTCCCCGGACCCCGCATTCACTATATCCGCTCTCCCGGACCCCGCATTCACTATATCCGCTCTCCCCGGACCCCGCATTCACTATATCCGCTCTCCCCGGACCCCGCATTTACTATATCCGCTCTCCCCGGACCACGCATTCACTATATCCGCTCCCCCGGACCCCGCAATCACTATATCCGCTCTCCCGGGTGACCCGCATTCACTATATCCCGTCTCCCGGACCCCCGCATTCACTATATCGCTCTCCGGACCCCGCATTCCCTATATACCCGCTCTTCCCGGACCCGCATCCCTATATTACCGCTCTCCCGGCCCGCACTTCACTATATCCGCCTCTCCCCGGACCCCGCATTCCTATATTCCGC